>JAJGRW010000428.1:400093-518070 GCA_025461045.1 Carex parvula
TGAATCCAGGCTCTTCTCTTACCAAAATATTGTCCGCTCTTATTAATCATGGCTGGCATGAGATATATGGGGTTTCTTTGTGGAAATTTTCTTTGAAACCATTTTTTTCTTCCTATATGCAGAAGAATTTAAAAAATTCATGGTTGAATAAATAGATACCATTTCTGCAAAATGATTTAGTTTTTGTTGGTATATACTGATACCACTTGTTGGGACCGACGAAACCATCGTTGGCCACCACAGGACCATCTGTGTTGAATATAAAACTAAAGTGCGGAAGCGTACCTGAACCAAAGTCTCCCTTGAGCGTGAGAGTGCCACTGATTCGGTTCTTCCAGAATAGCAAGGCCCTTTAGAGAGTCTCCTTGTTCTGCCTTCTCCAAAGTCTCTCACACTCTCATCTAATGGGATAATGAGAGATTAATTCAGGATAGCCTTGTATTATGGGGACCAAATCATAATATACAGCCCAAGACACCCTTGGCTGTCTAATGTGGTAATTATTCAATTCAGCCCATCATAAAATTGAATATTACCTCTTAAGTTCTAGGTCCACACCCTATATGATACATTAATGCTAAATGGAGATAATGTGTTTACTGTTTACCTTTGTATTGTCCTATATGCAGGATCGTGGAGAAAATTAATGTCTCAATTGGGCAGGATTCAAACTCGAAACATTTGATTGGAGTTCTTGACATTTATGGTTTTGAAAGTTTCCAAGTTAACAGGTAAAATATTTATGAGCAAGTTGAACTTCCTGATAGTCATAACTCAATATTTTTGAACTTTTGACTAATTTGTAATTTGTCTTTCCATTGGACAGTTTTGAACAGCTTTGCATCAACTATACAAATGAAAAGCTTCAACAACATTTTAACCAGGTGCTGAAACATATAATCTATCTCGTGCTTTAATCTTTGATAATGGAGGATGAAGAAACTAGGATGTGCAGCATAATTTATCTTTCTGAGTTCTAAAATGTACATATCTGTTGCAGCACGTCTTTAAAATGGAGCAGGAAGAATATACCAAGGAGGAGATAAACTGGAGTTATATTGATTTTGTTGATAATCAAGACGTTTTAGACTTAATTGAGAAGGTTGTAATTCTCTTATTAATTGAGAATGTTCGATCACATTACTGAACTAGTCAGATTCCGGACAGACCATAATTTGTACCAATCAGTACTAGTACCAAATCAATTTGTGAATTTGTTAATAATTATTGTTGGACTTATTTAGTTTGTTTTGTCTTTTAGTATATTAATTATTTGGAGCTTTTAAGGCATTAAACTGGACAAATTTTGTATTATTTATTTTTATGCAATTAAATGTAATCTAATTGAATTTCTAGAGTACAGTGTGTGGATGTAATTTTCCGCTCTGGCTTCTGAAAATGTTCTTTCATTTTTTTCCTCAGAAACCTGGTGGAGTTATCTCACTGCTTGATGAGGCCTGGTAAGCTCCTGAGTTTTGAATCACTTACATTTGCAGGATAATCTGTCGTTGTTCTACTTTGATGCCAGGACAGCTAACAGCATTTCTCCCCTTGACTGTATGTACCTATTTTCAGCATGTTTCCTAGATCAACACATGAGACATTCTCTCAAAAGTTGTACGCGACATTTCAGAAAAACAAGCGATTCGTTAAGCCAAAGTTGTCCCGTACTGCTTTCACTATTGTCCATTATGCGGGAGATGTATGTTACTCATTTACTCCCTTATCTAATTATTTATAATACCATTTTTAGTTGGTAAGTAACTAATTTTAATTTGTTATCACGTGTTATTAATTATTATTATTATTATTGATATTTATTTATATATTTTTTGTACAGGTGACCTATCAGGCTGACTATTTTATAGACAAGAATAAAGACTATGTGGTCGCTGAGCATCAAGATTTGCTTGATGCTTCAACATGTCCATTTGTGGCGGGTTTATTTCCCCCACTTCCTGAGGAGACGTCTAAATCTTCAAAGTTTTCATCAATTGGCGCTCGATTTAAGGTTTATTTCTTAATTAGAAAATTAATTTGACATTTTTTTCGGAAGAAAATGTAAATTGCAATTAACCACAAGCTAACATCATGGAAGCAAGATTCATAGATGGTGATTGAAAAACACAAGCACACAAAAATGGATACACAAATGAATGAGCAAAATATAGCTTAATTTGTCCTTTACTAGTTCAACAAAAGAACAATATAGATACAAAACAAATCCATTAAAGAAAGAAAAGGAAAATGAAAAGAAAATATATCATTCTGAAAAAGGTGGCACTGTTGCTCTGTGCCTACAGGTATGTATTATGTTTCATACCCGTACAAAACTGAAAAGATAAATATTATTGCAGAAGATAAACTTGCTGGTCTCTATCCTCTATTTATAAGAATGCTTCTTGAGAGAACCTAAATTTTAAGACAAGGCAATGACATATTGTTTATATTGATCTCAGCTACAGCTCCAAGCACTGATGGAAACACTAAGCTCAACGGAGCCGCACTACATCAGATGTGTGAAGCCAAATAATCTACTCAAACCTTCAATTTTTGAAAATCAAAATGTCCTCCAACAACTGAGATGTGGTGTATGTTTATCCAAATCAACTTCCTTATTTCATCATTCCTCACTTAGAGGTTATTATATGTTGATTATTCTTTTATTTCAATTATTCTAGGGTGTTCTTGAAGCAATCAGGATCAGTTGTGCCGGATACCCGACAAGAAAAACATTCTACGAATTTCTCCATCGTTTTGGTGTGCTTGCGCCAGAATTGTTGGATGGGAAGTAAGAAAAGACTTGCCTATGTTTTGTCATGTTACTCTACTACTTCGTTTTGTTACATTATTTTATAATTTTTTTCTTATGGATAGCAATGATGAGAAGATCGTTTGTCGGAAAATTTTGGATAAGCTGGGACTGACTAATTATCAGGTTCTGTATATTGTTATGAACTATAGCTTTGTGTTTTTTTCTATTTAAAATAATTGTCTGAAACGACAAGTTAAACTATAGACGTGCTAAGTTTCTTGTCTTGTGGATGCCTGCCATGTCAGATTGGAAAAACAAAGGTGTTTTTGAGAGCGGGACAGATGGCTGATCTGGATGCTCGTAGAACAGAGGTGCTAGGAAGGGCTGCCAGAACCATCCAGAGGCAGATACGCAC
The DNA here is from genome assembly GCA_025461045.1 of Carex parvula. NCBI lineage: Eukaryota > Viridiplantae > Streptophyta > Magnoliopsida > Poales > Cyperaceae > Carex > Carex parvula. The sequence continues at coordinate 403,264 of JAJGRW010000428.1, forward strand.
ACACATAGCACGCAAGCAGTTCCTTGTGCAAAAGAAGTCTGCTATTGATATCCAATCTCTCTGCAGAGGTGAACCCCTAATTTCTTTTTGGATGATGGACATATAAAAAGCAACACCTGCTCCACTCATGTTCTGTAGAATATTTGTCTCAATAAACTTATCTTCTCTTAATGCAGGAATGCTGGCTCGCAAGGTATATGAGATGATGCGTCGGGAGGCAGCAGCACTCAAAGTACAGAAGAATTTGCGCAAGTACTTTGCAAGGAAGTCGTACTTGCAGCTACAGAAATCTGCAGTTACATTACAAGCCGGCTTACGTGCAATGTCTGGTCGCAAAGATTTCAGGTTCAGGAAGGAAACTAAAGCTGCCATCCTTATCCAGGTCTCCTCTATTATTTTTGGTACCTATTCTGGATATATTACCTTTAAGATGTTAAAAATAATCTGTTTGTTTTTAGGCTAAATGGCGTGGTCATAGAGAACATGCGTATTATAAGAGCCTCAAGCACACAACACTCATGTACCAATGTGCTTGGAGACAAAGGCTTGCAAGAAGAGCTCTCAGACAACTCAAAATGGTTATTCTTTGTGTTTACTTTTTCTATTTTCTTTCTCTCTTTAGGATTGCCTTCCATCTGGTTTGTCTCATAATATCCTTTCCTCTATATATTATTTATTTACAGGCTGCAAGAGAAACCGGAGCCCTCAAAGCGGCAAAGGATCAACTAGAAAAGCGTGTGGAAGACCTTACATTGCGGGTAGCGTTGGAAAAACGCAGCAGGGTAATTATTTTTCTTTAGTTTTTTAATATGTATTATCTCTTGAATTTTTTCTTTTTCTTTTTTGGAACAAAAGGTTTGTTAATTTTTTGAAATTGGAATAAATATTGTCTTGTATCTTTAATTTTGTTAGGCGGACTTCGAGGAAGCAAAAGAGAAGGAGATGGCAAAGCTGCATGAGCAACTGCGGGATATGCAGAGGCAAGTGGAGGAAGCAAAGGCAGCTGTACTGAAAGAAAGAGAAGTAGCTAGAAAGGCTATTGAGGAGGCTCCTCCTGTGGTAAAAGAGACTCTTATTCATGTTGAGGATACTGCCAAGGTTAACTCTTTAACCGCAGAGGTTGATCAACTCAAGGTATTTGGATACTGATGTCTGATTCTTTATTTAGGGAAATCACAAAATTTTGTCCATTTTATTATTTAAATAATGATATCTGATTATATTAAGGGTTGTAAAAACTACATATAGTGTGGAAGAAATATATTGGAGGAATGTGTTGCTTAATTATAGGAAAAAGATTCGATCACAGGAGTTTGCAAATACTAAATAGCTCTTTTTGTGCCTTCAGGCTATGTTGCAAGCAGAGAGAAAAGCAAGTGAGGCAACTAGGAAAGCACAAGCAGAATCAGAGAAGAGAAATGAAGAATTAGTCAAGAAGGTTGAAGATTCTGAAAAGAAAATCGAACAGCTTCAAGATACTGTATCAAGGTTCTTTTTTTGTCAGAAAACATTATTGAGATTTCACCTAAGCCAGAGTAAATTTTTTCTACTATACTATTAGGGTGCATTAACGATTAGAAACCTATCACTAACTCTAAGAAAAAAAAATTAAGCAGAAACAAAAGATTAGATAGGAGTTTAGGCCATCCATCCAAACTGCTTCTTATAGCTTTTAGGAACTCTTGATGACTAGATAACTGTCTGTTTCATCAAAATCTGTTCTTGCTATCCAGTCTTGTCTTGAAAAAGAGATATCAGAGAAGAGTGAAATAGTTTGACTGCTTTTGTTGTATGATTGTACTGTCACAGGCTGGAGGAAAAGAACTCAAATCTGGAAGAAGAATGCAAAGTACTACGGCAACAGACTGTTGTTATGTCTCCCACTGCCAAACAAATTGCTATGTATCCTAATAGAAACCTGTTCCAGGTACCTGTATAATTTTTCTTACATTTCATTGCGATGACTAGTAAATATCGATGTTCGCTGGATCACTCGACATTTATATTGCAAATTTGGGTCTCTATTTTTTCAGACAGAAACACCAGAACGTGTTGGCCATATTTCAAATGGCGAGAGAACCCCCATTCCATTTGTAAGTGCACTTAAATAGTACTCGAGTAAACATTTTCCTTTAATTCAAACTTTGAAATGTGATTATGGTGGAATGTGACTAACTTATCTCGAATAATGTAGGCTATGACTCCAAAATTAGCTGACAGAAAGGAGATCGAACCGGAGGAGAAACCACAGAAATCACTTAATGATAGGCAACAAGTATGAAAATTTTCTTATTTACTCCAACATTTTCTCTGCTGTTGTTAACTGCCGTTGTTCAGTTCTGCTAACCTGAGCATCCTTTGAAATTTTGATTTTATATTTTTTTCAGGAAAATCAAGAATTGCTCATCAAGTGTATTTCACAAGACCTGGGGTTCTCTAGGAGAAGACCGATAGCAGCTTGCATGATATACAAATGCCTCTTACATTGGAGGTCATTTGAGGTTGAGAGGACCAGTATTTTCGACCGTATTATCCAAACAATAGGCACCTGTATTGAGGTACTTGTAGAAATAATTATTAAGAACTCTACTCCTTTTTATGGAATTAGCTTACCTTTTACCATTTTTCCTTTTACAGACACAAGACAATAATGACAAGCTGGCTTACTGGCTCTCTAATTCATCAACTCTACTGTTACTTCTACAAAAGACGCTAAAGACAAGTGGGGCCATGCACTCTACCCCACATAGACGTAGAACACCGTCGTCTGCTTTGTTCTCCAAGTTACCTTCGGTATAAAATCTAGAATGAAATATCAATCAATGTAACCTTTTTAAATGTTGTTTAAACAGACTAATAGAAGCTCCATAAATTTCTATAATTGAAGGTTCGTGGTACTCCACAAACCATTAGCCGTGCTTTACTTGGAGGCCGTCAAGTGGAGGCCAAGTATCCAGCACTACTTTTCAAGCAGCAGCTGACTGCTTTTCTAGAGAAAATATATGGTATGATCAGAGACAACCTGAAGAAAGAGATATCCCCTCTTCTCGGTCTATGCATTCAGGTATTAATTAGAAGATAAGATAGAATACAATTTGTGGGGTTGGAACTAAAAAGGAAATGAACAATTGAACTAATGGGAAATAAAATGTAGGTACCAAGGACATCCCGTGCAAGCCTGATAAAAGGGACCCGTTCACATGCAAATCCACAAGCACACCAGAATCTCATGGCCCACTGGCAGAGCATTGTCAAGAGTCTCACCACCTACTTGAACATCATGAAAGCCAATATTGTAAGTCTCGGCTAAACCATCTATAAAATTGAAATTGTTGGATTAGAACTAAGAAGCTGTTTTGAAGGCAAGAGATGAACATATTTTGACTTCTTGTAGGTACCTCCATTGCTGGTTCGAAAGGTGTTCGTTCAAGTATTTTCGTTTATTAATGTTCAGCTATTTAACAGGTACTCTTTTTCTTTTAATTTATAATCTTGTAATTTGATTTGTTAATGCCTGTTGTATTTCCTAATTTTCGGTTAGTCATTTGATATACATGTTAAAACATAATCTATCATACTTATATTCATTAACATTGCAGTCTCCTCCTCCGCCGGGAGTGCTGTTCATTTAGCAATGGAGAGTATGTTAAAGCAGGTCTGGCTGAGTTAGAGCAATGGTGCTTTGATGCTACCGATGAGGTGTCCTTTTCCCTCTTTTTTTTCTCTAGAGCCCTTGAATTCTAAGTTGTTGTTATTCTTAATCTAATACATTCAATATTTGTATTTGTGACAGTATGCTGGCTCTGCCTGGGATGAGTTGAAACACATTAGGCAAGCTGTTGGATTCTTGGTATGCAACTTTGAAAACTATATTAATAGTAAATAACGTATGGCTTTATTGCTAGAAACTTCTTGGTTATTTCTGAAAATTAATACAATCTCTCTCTCTCTCTCTCTCTCTCTCTCTCCCTTTTGTCTAATTAGGTTATTCACCAAAAGCCGAAAAAGACTCTTGAGGAGATCACCAGAGATCTTTGCCCTGTAAGTCACATTTGTTTTGGTTCTAAATGCACTATCAAATAAATTTTGGCTTTAATTGATAGTAAAGTTTTTTTTTTTTTTTTTTTTGCAGGAACTTAGTATTCAGCAAGTATATAGGATAAGCACAATGTATTGGGATGACAAGTATGGTACTCATAGTGTCTCTTCAGAGGTAAGTTTTACCCATTTTTTTAATTTCAATCAACTGTTATCATGTCAGCAAGCATATTCATGAAATTGTACTTTTTACATGCACATTGATGAAGGTTATTGGAAGCATGAGGGTAAAGATGTCCGAGGAAGCAAATAGCCAGACTGGAAACTCTTTCTTGTTGGATGATGACTCCAGGTAAATATATATAACCTTACCTTTTCATTTTCTGGGAATAAATGTAAATGATCTTTCTATGCTATGTATTTTAGAATATGTTTGTTTCTTCTACAATAATAATATATTGTTATGTGATTGCAGTATCCATTTACAGTGGATGATATATCCAAATCAATATCTGAGATTGAGACATCAGACCTTGATTTACCACCATTGATTCGAGAAAATTCAGGATTTGCATTCTTGCATCAAAGAAAGGAATAACGAAATTCTCGTTCATTCGACTCCAGGCTGTGCATAAATTCCAAAGGAAAACCGCTGCATGTACATAAAATTTCCCCATTTCCTACCAAATCGCCAGGGGGTTATTTGGTAGGCTCTTCTTTTAGTTCTTTTGAATTTAATTGATTGGTTATTTAATTTTCTTTTGTCAAGCTCCGGTGTAATTTTCTTTAATTGCATCCGTTGTTGGGCCTCTGAATCTTGTTATTGGGAAAGGTTCAGGGGTAATTTTTAGTCAATCGGGGTCTCCATTTGGTTGTGAGGCCACCATAGGTCAATGTTTGTCTAATGATCTATTTCGTATTGTATATAACCAGGGAAATATGGTTGTGGATCAAATGTAGATACTTGTGTTGTCCCTCCTACTTGACATTTTTTAAAAAATACCCCACAAAAAATTAGTATTGTCTATCATGAGATGGGATTGCGACGTGCTTACTACATAGCATATCATGCATAAATCTAATCCATTTAGCTTGTTACTCGATGAATGTATAAGATCAAAGTCATGCAGATTATGTTGTTCAATCTAATGGTTTTTTAGCAGCGATAATGAGGTTAAATGGAAGAAAGTATTATTTCTTAAAATATAATTTTTTCCTTCAAGTGTATGCGATGTACAGTGAGCAAATGTGCATTGCATGTCAGTCAAGTATGCATCAAGAAAGATATGACACTATTTGCTACATTAAATAATTATTGAAGCGTAAATTTACAATTCCTTCAGATTTCAATGAGTTATCCCCTGCCCTGTCCCCGAAAGAAGAAAGCTTCTAAAAATTGAAAATAGGAGCATAACTCTGGTAATTTGAAGCCGATGGGTTATTAATTTTGTTCAAGAAGAGTTCAATATATAAAAACGAAAACGACAGGTATATAGCAACTATATCCTCAGCTCCCTATCAAATGACAAATACATGGTCGCATGGTGGCGATTGCACGAATCTGCTGCGATTCTGAGGGATTGTAGGGTTCTGTGATTCTAATCTCAACCATTCAAACGATGAAACTCATGATTCTTTTGAGAAGTCAGTTTTTGTGCACGAATCTCGAAACATGTGAACGGTTGGGATTAAAATTGCAGGGGCCTTCGATCCCAAAGGATCGCAGCAGATTTATTTCCCGAATAAAGAGGGTCTGGGTCCCTCGTCTAAAATAACTTGAGGGGTTACCATTTAAAACCTTTTATTTATTTTAAAATCAAGAGCATCTACATCAGTAAAATTAGAATTGAGAAAACAAATTTAAAAACACTTGTCAAATACTAAATAAAAATTGAGTTAATTTGAAACTTAACCTCTACACTCTGCAATTAACTTTTAATTATTTTATAACAGCGTGAGCAATTATTACTATGAAAGTGAAAGAGAACGAGAGTTAATAGAAATAATTAGATAGTAATTTAAAAAAAAACTTTCTGAATGAATAATTACATTACATTTCAGAAATTAGAAATACTACGCGTATTTTTAGAAATAAAAAAAATCTCGATCTGGCAGTTTTACTGCTTTCGGTCTTAAAATACAGCAAGGTTAATCACAGAGGATGTAAATTTGATAAGGTTATCATAATTTTTTAAAAAATAAAGTTAGTCAGATTCTTCAGTGCCGCGTGTAGGGGTGTAAACGGATCGGATATTATCAGCATTCATCCGGATCCAAATCCGAAAAATTCCGGATTCGGATATTCGGATACGGATATTTTTGGATTCGGATAATTTTTTACCGGATACGGATACGGTTCTGAATATTGAATCGGATACGGATCCGGATATGGACAACTTATTTAATTCGGATATCCGAATTTCACTCCGAATTCTGCGTACTGTCAGTATCCGCGCTCAAGTGGCAAGGAATGCTGGATACGGGCTTTTGAAGGCCAGGCTCTCGGGTCGTGCCCTTCAATCAAACCCGGTCCATCAGGCCCAAACACCGACCTGGAAATAAATTCTGCGGCGTTATTGGTTGAGATCACGTTTGTGGGACCCACCAGCCAGAGAAGCGTGATTTGTTGGCGTCAGCAACTTGCCCTGACAATGTAGCCTGAATTACTTGCTACTTGCCGAAATTTTTATTAATAGAAATAATAATAAAAGAATGTCGATATAGAAGAACGAATTCGTCGGAATTTTAAATCTAACAAAGACGTTATTTTTGGTAACGTCCTAGGGGACGTTACCAACGATAACGGCCCGATTAAAATCGCTAATCGCAGCTCCTTAAAAAGCTGGCCGTCACCAACGATGACGTCCAGAGGAAAAAAAAATATATATATATATGTGGCCGTCGCCAAAGATGACGGCCAGACTTTTTTCCTTTGCTTTTTATTTTCTCCGATATTTGATATGCTCCAATATTTTTTCTTAAATTGTGAAAAAGTTTTTATTTAGACTATTAAACAATAATTAATTTTGAAAATCCAAACCGTTCAACATGTTCGAAATATTGAAATGTGCTTGGAGACCAAATTTTACATTTTTTGGAATTTTTTTACTATTTATTAAGCCATTTTTTCAATCGCTGATCCGGTGGTCCAGAAAATTTTACTGTTTACCGTTGGATCAGTAATTTTCAAAGTGGCTTAATAAATAGTAAAAAAATTTCAAAAAATGTAAAATTTGGTCTCCAATCACATTTCAATATTTCGAACATGTTGAACGGTTTGGATTTTCAAAATTAATTATTGTTTAATAGTCTAAATAAAAACTTTTTCATAGAAAAATATTGGAGCATATCAAATATCGGAGAAAATCAAATATTTGATGTGATCCAATTCCTCCCGATATTTGATTTTCTCCGATATTTGATATGCTCCAATATTTTTCAGTGAAAAAGTTTTTATTTAGACTATTAAATAATAATTAATTTTGAAAATCCAAACCGTTCAACATGTTCGAAATATTGAAATGTGATTGGAGACCAAATTTTACATTTTTTGAAATTTTTTTACTATTTATTAAGCCACTTTGAAAATTACTGATCCAACGGTAAACAGTAAAATTTTCTGGACCACCGGATCAGCGATTGAAAAAATGGCTTAATAAATAGTAAAAAAATTCCAAAAAATGTAAAATTTGGTCTCCAAGCACATTTCAATATTTCGAACATGTTGAACGGTTTGGATTTTCAAAATTAATTATTATTTAATAGTCTAAATAAAAACTTTTTCACAATTTAAGAAAAAATATTGAAGCATATCAAATATCGGAGAAAATAAAAAGCAAAGGAAAAAAGTCTGGCCGTCATCTTTGGCGACGGCCACATATTTTTTTTTTTTTTTTTTTTTTTTCCTCTGGACGTCATCGTTGGCGACGGCCAGCTTTTTAAGGAGCTGCGATTAGCGATTTTAATCGGGCCGTTATCGTTGGTAACGTCCCCTGGGACGTTACCAAAAATAACGTCTTTGTTAGATTTAAAATTCCGACGAATTCGTTCTTCTATATCGACATTCCTTTATTATTATTTCTATTAATAAAAATTTCGGTGCTACTTGCCTTGAGGGTCCCACTGCCGCCTTTTCTTTTCATTCCAAGTTTCGAACTTCCACTGGGTTAGCAAAATAATAATAAATAAATAACAATACAGACTAGTGCCTTTTATATTTTGATGGAGCTTTCAAGACCTTTTTGTCTTTTTGTTTATTCTATATGTTTTAAAAGAATGTTATTAAGCATAGGTTAGTATATTTTAATGAACGATAGGATATGACTAGTGTCTATCATTTTGTTAACATTGTATATGTTTTGTAACCAATAAACTTTTTATGAAAAATATTAGATCTAATTTATGAACGAGTTATATTTAGATGTTATTATTTATTAAAATATATATTAGTAATTTATTTTTAATTATCCGAATTATATTCATATTCGTATCTGTTTTTGTCCGATATCCGATCCGTATTCGTATCCGAGACTATCCGTATTCATATCCGTATCCGAAAATTTATAATGAATACGGATACGGTAAGGGCACTATCCGATCCATATCCGACCGTTTACGCCCCTAGCCGCGTGGCAGAGGGACAGGAGTTTCCAGTGCCCCAGCACCGTCATATTGTGTTTCTAAATACCAGAAACAGCGAATAATCGGATATATGAATTGACAGAGTTATTTTAGCTTTACACAGAGCAGTATTCATATACTTTTCATTTTCTCTAAAGTATTGCGCTGCATCAAGTGAAACTATCTCTGTTAATATATTTACCCGAATAATCCGCCTTTTTTTTTTTTTTTTTGCCTCGTCTCCTTTCTTTTACCCTCCTGAAGGAACAGAAAAGGAAGAAGCTTCAAAACAAGGCGAAGAAATCTAAGCACCGCATCAAAACATTTAATGTGGCTATAAAAACGAAATCGAGATAATGGCACAACTGAATTGGGGGTGCAACCTCAGACCGAGAAATGAAGTGGATGCAGTATCCTATCACGGTAAAATGCCCGGAACTGGAGACTCCAGTTATTACAACTTTGCCCAACCCACGGTATGTTGTGTTTATTTATTTTGATTTTTTTGGGGAATGTATGATATCTTAATTGGACAACTCTCCTCATCTGCCCAATTCGCACTCATGCTTCATAATCAATGCAATTGAGACTGAATTATAAGTACATTTTGCAATAAAGGAAGGTGGATGAGACTTGACTGGTACAGTATGATACCACCATACCATAAGGTACCAGTTCTAAGTGGCTCTGTATTGTGCGAGAATAATTTAAGGTTGTAGGTCTTTCTGGCATGGTGCTACCATACAATAATGTATAAACCTCGGCTGTTTTTCAGAAAATAGCTGTATATGTAACAGTACAACAGGGTCTAAATTCAACCGGAAGTCATAACGCATCCTTGACAACTATGCTACAAATGCATTTAAGAAAGTATGGTCAAGTAGGCTGCTTTGTTTCAATATCTGCTACTATATTTCTCATCATGTCATAATCACTAAACTAAATTTCAGATGCAAAGTGAAGCATTAATGAAGACTCCAAGCTGCACCAATCTGCAAATTACAGATTGCTGAAGCCTTCTAATTTTCAGATCAATCCCAATATCGGCCTACAAGTAGAGTTTGGTGTGAGTTGAATTGTTTTTCTTACTGAGATGCATATGTTTCAAAGAAAACTACGTACTTTATATTTTTCTGTAATTTTAAGTAGTTTTCTCTGACTTTGTAGGGTTTTCTTGAACCAATTAGCATGACTCGAGCTGGATACACCACTAAAAAGGAATTTGGTGAATTCCTTCGCAGTTTTGGTGTTCTTGCGCCAGAAATTCTGAGTGAGAAGTACTTGCTACTACTTACTATCGTCCTTTAAGCTGCTTTCTTATTTAATTATCATTTAATCTATTATATGATTTTAAACTTCTTTAAATAAAAAAATTTTGTGAGCAGTCACGACGAGAGATTTGCTTGCCTAAAGCTGTTGGACAAGCTGGGACTGACAAACTATGAGGTAATATTAAGTGTTGAGATAAAAGGATATGGGTAGTTCTAGCATACATCCATTTTATACATTGAAGATGAAGAATTATTGTTCAAACTAAAAAAATCTAATTATGGAATTATGAATCATCCCTAACCAATGCCCCTAACATGTTACCAATTCCATTCTGCACCTACGGTCATTTTTTAGAAAATTAGATGTTCCCAGTCATGACAGGGATATCTTTTGGTTTAACAATATATCTCATCAAACTAGTTATCTTGAATTTTCTAAGTTCTGATGATAAATTGGTAATGACCAAAATGGTAAAAAGTGAGAAGCTTCAGAGATTGATGCTAACCAAAATGGGAAGTAGCCAAGTAGGTGATACATGAGGGAGTGTTGTGCACATATTACCTGAGGAAGTTGCTAATTAATGAAACAAAACAATTAAGTTATGAACTGGTGTAAATAATGTTAGCTTGTGGAAACAAAGGTGTTTCTAAGAGCTTCACATATGGCTGAACTGGTGTCGCAAAAGACAAAGGTGCTAGAAAGAGCCGCAAGAACTATACAGAGACCGGTAAATGCAAGCATGGTACGAAAAAAATTCCTTCTATTAAGGAAGGCAGCCATTGACATGCAATCTCTATGTAGAGGTATAACTCCTAGTTAAAAGGCACAGTTCCATTTCTCTTTGTATGAATATCTCTGCATTTTGAAAAAGCACCTGAGACTTTTGGTACTTGCACAAGACACTGTTTTATACAAGGACAATGAATAATACTATGGATATTCAATTATATTTGGAGCTGCTGAATATTCTGATCAACTCCTTACGTCTTCCTGGAATGTCCTCCTAAATATATTTGCATGGAAAACACTGATAAACATTAAATTTTTCTCATTTTGATAAGCCATTAGTTAGTATCTTCAGAGGAAAAAAAAAAGAAGGAAAATGGAGAAATGACCAGTTAGATGTTCGGATGGAGAGTTGTTTATATTCAAAGCCTAGATGAATTAAAATTTTGTTGGGTATACCTAATTAAAAGCAAATGGATTACTCTATAGGACCTGTAATATTTGTCAGAACTAGTAAATGCCAAGGATCTTAAAATCATGTGCCTCATTTGCAAAAATAACATGTCATAATCTAGGTTGACTTTGTCTAACGCCTTTCTATTTGCTACAGGAATGTTGGCTCGTAAGACATATGAGACCCGAGTAAAAGCAATGGCAGAGACAAAAACACAAAGTTTGGAAGTAGAATTTAAATTGAGAAAAGTAACTGAAGAAGCTAGCCGTATCCAGGTATTCTCTCTCTCCCTCCCTCTCTCTCTCTCTCTCTCTCTCACACACACACACATTCACTGCCTTTTCTCTTGTTGTATTTTTGTCTAATACAGGAGGAAGAAGAATGGCTGAATCAGTGCATATCACAAAACCTGGGGTTTTCAAGTGGGAGACCAGTAGCAGCCTGCATGATACACAAGTTTATCTTACACTGGAGAATTTCTGAGGTTGAAAAGGCTCAATTTTTTGACCAAATAATTGAAAACATGGCCACTTCTATAGAGGTAGTAGTGCAATTAAGTCCATTTGTTAAAGATTTTAAGATATACATACATAACTGTTTCTGACTCCTGTATTTTCATTTTTACATGAAGCAATGTAGTAATGAAAAGTTGGCTTATTGGCTGTCCAATTCATCAGCTCTGTTGGCATTGTTGCAAAGGAAATCTAGTGCAAATGGGGTTGGTAACTCTACATCTGAGAGACGAAGGATACACTTGGTACAGAAAAAAACTAATGATTATTTAATTTGAAAAGAAACTTTTCTCATGTTGGTTGGTAACGTAACATGATAATGAAACTTTAAATGGAAGGTTCAACTATTCAAGCAGAAGCTGACAATTTTCATAGAGAAGATATATGGCATGATCAGAGAAAACATAAAGAACGAGATATCACCAGAACTTGTTCTTTGCATTCAGGTATTTATTTAGGATACATGGATTTTTTTTGTTTTCTCTTTTGCTTTGTCAGTAAAGACTCAAAAAAATTGATACTGACTAAAATTGTGAAAATTGCTTTCAGATTCCAAGAAAATCTTTTGCAAGCATGTCTAAAACGAAGTGTCATCGTGGAAATCATGTGGTGGCACATTATAATGTTATGGTGCACTGGCAGAGCATTACTAAGAGCCTCACCAATTATCTTAATATTTTGAAAGTCAATCATGTACGTCTCTATTAAAACAATATTCATATGTCACACAACTAATAATTGTATTAGAAAGGTAAATTGAACTTTTGGTCTGACAGGTACCTCCATTATTGGTGCATAAGCTGTTCACCCAAGTATTTTCATTTATTAATGTACAACTCTTTAACAGGTACAAAAGAATAGAATTGTAAAACATCAGATCTACTTGCCTAATGAAATATTGAAAAAGGGAAAAATCTAACCCAAAATATGTATGCCACTTTTTTGTATCATATATAGCCTACTGCTCAGGCGCGAGTGTTGTTCATTTAGCAACGGAAAATATGTTAAACATGGTCTTACCAAGTTTGAAAATTGGTGCTTTTGTGCGACAGAAGAGGTTGTTTTATCTCCTTAATTTATGCTTCTGTGTCCATTACTTCTTGAAATTCCATTATTTTTATTGTTGTAAATTTATGTTGTACAAAGCATCTGGATTCAGCATGGGACCAGCTGAAGCATATCAGGCAAGCAGTTGAATTCTTGGTATGTGATACAGAAACAAAGAAAGTGAAAATTATATTTGAGAGCATCATGAATATTAACAAGGTAAACCTTTTTTATCCTAATCAGGTCACCCAAGGAAAGCCAGAAATCACAGTAGAGAAAGTCACCAAATGTCTCTGTCCGGTACGTATTATAACCTTTTTTTCCTGGCAAAATTGAAATCAAATCATTGCTAGTTTGGTCTAAAGCTTCAGTTTTTTTATTTTGTAGGAACTTAGCACTCTGCAAGTACATAGGATAAGTACCATGTTTTGGGATGACAGGCATGGTACAAAAAGTGTCCCACCAGAGGCATGACGATTAGGTTTTCTATTGATTTTCTTTTAGTAAAATTAAAAAAAATATTTACTGTTGTACATATATATTCATGAAGGTTATTGAAATGTTGAGATTAAAAACAATGGTCGGAAGTTCTTTCTTATTAGATGATGATTCAAGGTACTTCAGATAAGTTAAAGAAAAGAATAATTATTATTATTATGCATATTTAAATTATCAGTGATACATTTTTCTGAATTTCAAACAAAGAGTTGTTGTTATGGTTATGGATGCAGTATACCATTCTCAGCAGATGAGATATGCAAATCAATGGCACCAATTGAGACACCAGATATTCATCTGCCACCACTTATTCGCCATAAATATGGATGTAAATTATCTTCCATTGAAGAAAGGATTAATAATATCGCATTAATCTTCAACTCAGCATAGCCTCAACTTGTCGATATATCTTTTAGCAGGGAGGCTGCTGGCTCTGGTCAACCGCTTTACTGGTAAATAATTCATTTTTTTTAAAAAGAGGTCGGTTGTGTATACTTGTAACTACTACCCTTGTATAGTGATTTTACATCACACAAACATTGTAAAGGACAATGAATAATAGATGGAGGAGGGATCTAGTTACTACAATTTTGAGTTACAATAAAGTTACCACAACTATTTTTTACATTTTCAAAGTCCAAATCGTCGATCCAAACCGTTCAACATGATCTCCATAATATAATGTGCTTCCAGATTAAATTTTACATTTTTGTGAATTTGTTTACTATTTATTAAGATGGGTACAAAATTCAATGGTCTGAATTTGACTAGTTTTGTAAAATACTTAATAATAGTAAAAAAAATTAAAAAAAATGTAAAATTTGATCTGCAAGCACATTTTATTGTGGAGATTATGTTGAATGGTTTGGATCGATGATTTGGACTTTAAAAATGTAGAAAATAGTTGTGGTAATTTTGTTGTAACTCAAAATTGTGGTAACTAGATCCCTCCTCTAATAGATGATATGTTGTTCTTACATAACATAAATGTTATTTGGAAGGAGCATCCTGTGCCCAGTTATTTTACAGAACCATTTCCTAAATAATCATGTTATTTTACAGAACCATCTCTAAAAAGCCTCATTTGTATCCTCTCACACATTTATCTCATTAGATTAATCAATTTAAAACTGATCTTCGGTTCTAGTAAAACAAAAGTAATATGATTTGTAATAATTATAAAAGTAAGGTTTCCTAATGACATTGGTGGAAAATTTTCTCAACATAAATAATCATAAATATATAAATTATACAGTAACACAACATTTTTTTTCACTTTGACAACATAAAATAAAGAGGAAAATAAATAAATAAAAAGTTGCTAACATAGCAGCTATTTACTAAAAATAATTTCGTCATACTTTATGACTGAATCAATTCCTTAATTAATGAAAGAGAAATAAAAACTGATTTTAAATAAAGAGCAACAAAAACAGTTATGTAATACAAGTAGTATTATAGTTATTGCGAGCATAAAATTAATGATTAGGCCCAAAGGGCATATGATCTGGTCAAACGTCTATATCTATATCTAAATCTAATGAGTGAGGCTATGGTGCTATGCATAGCACGGATGGGGTCCGTGCTACGGCTCAAAATTTGACTTTTTAAAACCGTAACGGTCGATCCGAACGTTTAACATGATTATAAAATGAATATGTACTTGCAAACCAAATTTTACATTTTTCCGAATTTTTTTACTATTTTTTCGAAAATCACTTGATTTGAACATTGTGGACCATCCAAAAACAGCATATCTAAAAAAATATTAAAAAAATTCGGAAAAATGTAAAATTTGGTTTGCAAGTACATATTCATTTTATAATCATGTTGAACGGTTCGGATCGACCGTTACGATTTTAAAAAGTCAAATTTTGAGCCGTAGCACGGACCCCATCCGTGCTATGCATAGCACCATAGCCTCACTCAAATCTAATTACTGATTATTATAAAATTCATATCCAACAAAGATTTCTATAAGAATGTTCCAAATCATGATAAGAAAAATCAATAACTTTTAAAATAATACCGTTGAAGTAAAAAATAAAATTCTTATTTTATTTTATTATAATATTTTTGTAAGCATAAATAATGACTTAATTTTTCGGGATATTACAAGTAATAACAAGAAAAATTTATCACGTGTTGCATGTTGCTTGGGTTTGTTGATGGGTTGCATTTGCCTTCCCTTGTCAGACTTCAGTAAGTTTATTGATATTTCTCTAATATCTTATTGTAAACATTCGGTGTTGAATACAACATATCGAAGACAATTTTTAATGGCAATTTCTTTTATCAAATTATTTATTAAAATTGAATATAAACTTTTGGACTAATGGTTTTTGAACTATTCAACATACAAACAAATCATAGTTCGTGCAATTTATATTTTTTTATTAAAAGGTCCTGGTAAACTCCAATATTTTTTAGATGTTATTCTCAAGAATTGAATCTGCGTTCTCTTGAAAAAAAAACAAGAGTTCGTGCAATTTATATAATTCAGAAAATACATATATCATAACATATGCATGACATGTCATACAAAAACATCTATCTCACACCATAGGCATTCAAAGTGTTTCCCAATGTCAATTTGCAATAAAAACTCAGTAAAATATCTCAAATTTGTATTACATGATTGTTGAATGAATCCTGCAATTTAAAACGTCTCAAATTTCAAGTACCCATGAAGTAAAATATATGTACTTTTTAGTTTGACCAATAATAATAATTTGAGGAGTTAATATTTAGAAATTATATTATTTAGTGAATTAAAAGGTCTTTATGACTTTATGTGTTACACTTGAGAGTAGGTCCGATGGCATCGGACCTACTTTGGTTCGATTGGTTTAATCACCGTCGGTTTGCTTTAAGATTCGTGCATAACACTTTAAACTTTGTGCGTGTCTGTTTCCATTTTCGTGCGCACAAATTTTAAATTAGATCAGACGGTCATCATGCTCGTTGAACCTAAAAGTAAGTCGGATGGGCATCGGACCTACTCCGTTCTCGCGTTGGAAATATATGTAAGCAACATTTCTAATTATTTCCTTATAAGGAGGGATAGAGACTTTGACTTTACAAAAATAAATAATTTCTTATGAAAATTAAATAATGAAAAAGCACAATAAAAATATCAGACAGATTCTCTCGTACAGTGTCAGTATCTAATCGTGTTAGACTGTCTGAAAAAAGAAATCGTGAATGGAGGTTTCTGCACAATAATTCTGAATTCAAGAACTTGAGGGGCTAAACTAAAATATAATCCTTCCATTCAAATCATGCTTCTAAATAGCTAGCTATAGCTACGCTATAGCTGCGCTATAGCTGTTTTGGACCCTAAAAGCTATGGTGCTATAGGCGATATATAGCTAGCTATCGGCGCTATAGCTAGCTACTTAGTGCAATGGCTTATTTTTTTTAACCGTCCCGCTATACCGCTATAATCGCTATTTAAACCATTGATTCAAATACAAGTCTAAACCGAACTTCACAACAGACCAAGGGAGGATATATAGTAGAGAAATTTAGAGATATGTCCATCATAACTTCATTAATAAGATATTTACCCATCAAAATTTTAAATTTAGTTATTTTTCCATCTAAATTTAATAAATTTATTAATATACTCATTACATGTATAGAATAAAATTGTATTGACATAAATATATTTGACAATCTGTTAATTGACTTTTTTTTTTTTTTTTTAAGAAAGATGGAGGTCAAGCGGAAGTAAAGTTATCCCAACTCTCAACTCTTAATGGGCCAGAAATGGATCCAATAGCTTCTACTTTTCTAAAACCACACATACAATTATGAATTCAGAGACTTCAATGTCCATCAAACGTACTCCGTTCTTATCAGTGTCTTGAAAAAAACTGAATGTTCCGTGACCGGACCGGACCACCTACAGAATCGGACTGTAATGACCCGGACCGTGGTCAAGACTCGGACCGAGGATAAGGACGGGTCTTAGCAAGGTTTTTGGTGGGTTTTCTCCACTAGATCCAGACTAATCGAGCGGTTCTAAACCCGTGGACCGGACCGACCCGGACTAACCCGTGGCAAACCGAACCAAAACCGGCCTAAAACCGTCCGGAACTGGACTAACCCGAAGTAAACCAGCCCCGGACCGGACTAAAACCGTACTGACCCGAACCGGACCGTGTTGATGTTTTTTGGGCATATGTGATGTTTTAATCTAAACAAAAAATTTATATTATTTCTGACATATGTGATGTTTTCGTTTTTTAAACAATTGATAAAAAAAAAGTTTGAACCGGACGACATCAAATCGAACCGGATCAGACCAACCCGTATGGGTTTGGACCATCTCCTTCAAATTTGAACCGCCTAATCCAAACCGTGCGGACCCGTGAACTGAAAAAACCCATGGACGGGGGATTGTGGACCGGACCAGACCGTTTGCATAACACTAGTTCCCATTATACAAGCAAGCTGTCAGCCTGTCACTGACATCCGCTGCTGTAGTGGTGAGGGAAACGAAGTGCCGTACTTCCAGTTCCCCGTCAGATTAAAATCGGACAGTAATAATATGATCTGTTGATTTTGATCGGACGGTCAAAAAAATTCAGCATCAGGGGCCCATCAGAGCTCTCAAGTCTAACATCTTCAGCAACACGGTAAACCCCTCGTCTCTCTCTCTCTCTCTCTCTCTCTCTCTCTCCAGTTGCTTCTAATATTCGCGATGATGCTCCGGAGGTCACTAGCGCGGCTCTCGCCTCTCCTCTCTAATGGCACCCTTCGGCTAAACCACGTAGCGCCTCTTCCCTCTCTCTCCTCCCCTTCTAGAAGCTTCTGCTCGTCGCAAACCCAAACACCTAGCGCTCCTTCTAATCTCGATAATGGCTACACCGAATCCAGCAGCGATTCCTCTCCAGCTGTAGCCGTCTCCATTGATCGCTCTGGATTGTGTAACCCTCCTGGTTAGTACATTGGATTTTAAATAGAACTATCTAAGAATTGTAGTTTCTTGCTTTTTTTCATTTTAGATTAATTTTTCTAATTGTGTTATATCTCTCCATGGGAAGAGCATACGCATGAGCCTTCGTCAGAGTCTGAGATTGTCAAGCATCTCAAGAGCATTATCAAGGTTTAATGAGCTAAAAAGTTAAACGAAATATTAGTTGGTTTCTTAAGATAACTGCTCATTTTACTTTTTGATTTTTGTGTAAATTGCAAAGTAGTTTCGTGGAGGTCCAATTTCTGTAGCTGAATACATGGAGGAGGTTCTCACGAATCCAAAGTCAGGATTTTATATTAACCGAGATGTTTTTGGAACCTCTGGTGATTTTATCACTTCTCCTGAAGTAAGCCAGATGTTTGGGGAGGTAATAGTACCTTTTCTTTTTTGCCTGAACTATTGCATAGAAGATAACTTTAAAGTTAATAAATTGCACGGTCCTGATTTGGTTTCACGATTCTGTCAATTGTAGATGATCGGTGTTTGGGTTATGTGCTTATGGGAGCAGATGGGTCAACCTCAAAATGTTAATTTAGTTGAACTTGGACCTGGACGTGGGACCCTCATGTCAGATCTCCTTCGTGTAAGCATTCTGATCTCCTTCATGTAAGCATTCTTTTTTAGCCATTTAAATGTTTAGGTTGTTCTTTTGTGGACCCCTGCGCCAGAGCTCTGAGGTGTGTGGGTGTGCGTGCGAGGTTAGATGGTGATATCTACTAGCAGTTACATAGAAAATGGCTGACCTCTCTTATGTTGTATTATCTTTTCTTTGTATTAATCTAGGGATCATCAAAATTTGAAAACTTCACAAAGTCACTTAATATACACCTGGTGGAGTGCAGTCCAGTGTTGCAAAAGATTCAATATGAGAAACTGAAATGTATAGATGACTCAACGGATGAAGAAAGTGGTACGAAAGTAGCAATTAGTGCTATAACCAATACTCCTGTTTCTTGGCATGCCTCTCTAGAACAAGTTCCATCAGGATGTATGAGGTCCTTTCTCATTTACAATTTTTGTTTTGTTTTCTTCTATCTATTTATTTTTCAAATAATTCTCAATTTTATTGCTTCTTGTAATAAGATTATATTATATTGGCCTTTTTTTGCATTATGAAATTTTCCCTTTTTTTTTAAACAGCATGCACTATAATTATTGCACATGAGTTCTTTGATGCACTGCCAATCTACCAGTTTCAGGTTAGATTAGTAAATGCCTAGTTCAACCTCTATTTTGTTTATTCTTTTATTCCTTTGATTTCTGACCTTTAACAATTTACAATTGATACACAGAAAGGCGCACGGGGTTGGTCTGAAAAGATGGTAGATGTATCAGAAGATTCAAAGTAAGTTTATATGCTATGGTAGATGTATCAGAAGATTCAAAGTAACTATTTTCTTTTGTGCTATGGTGGTTTTATATGTTTTATGCATTGCACGATATCAGTTGACACCGATAGATACTTTATTGTTCCTGTTTGAACAGGTTTCAGTTTGTGCTATCTCCAGGGCCAACTCCATCTCTATTATACCTAGCAAGACGCTGCCAGTGGGCCCCACGTGAGGAGGTGTCTAAATTGGAACAGGTAGAAGTGTGCCCCAGCGCAATGGATCTGACACGTCAAATTGCCAAGAGAATTGATACAGATGGAGGAGGAGCTCTCATCATTGATTATGGCAAAGATGGACTCATATCTGACAGCCTCCAGGTGCCCTTATATAACAAAAAAAATGAAGATTTGAGATCTATTCGTTAGTTTTTGTTTCTTGCGATGGATTCGAATTGAGTATTACAAACACTAGAGAATTAATTGCAATGCGTCTGTCATAATTATTGAGGTTTGCAAGGCTATTTCATGCGTGTCTTTGAAAAGTTGTTTATGTATTGTGAATCTGCAAAACCAGAAATGCTTATAGAACAGTACTTTCTAAAAAAAAGAGGCATAATTTGGGTGTTTTATAATATTTCAGAGGGTGCAGGTGCTATTTATCATGTCTAAGAGGAGAATTTGAGATCCTTCTATTGAGCTTGTTGTTACCAGTGGTTTTAGGGTCTACATGGTTATGTTTCTTTACTTCCATTGCGATGTCTTAGTACTAAAGAATTTGCAAAGAGAAGTTTGTGATGTCGTAATATACTAATAAAGAGCTTATTTGCAATGCAGGCTATAAGAAAACACAAGTTTGTACACATACTAGATGACCCTGGCTCGGCTGATCTGAGTGCCTATGTTGATTTTGCTTCTATAAGACATTCTGCACAAGGAATTTCAGGTATGCTGGGAAAAAAACATATTCTTTTCTCACACCCGTGCTAACATGCCAGAGTATTGTATATACTCTTCAAAGCAAGGAGTATACCTGCATTAAACCCTCCCAAAACTACTATTTATACCCTCCCATCACCAATTTACTTTAGTGGAGTGACCAGTTTGCCCCTTCCTCACCTTTTAACCTCTGCACCTGCAAGAAAAAAATAGGGTAATTTGTGCTTTGAAATAAATTAGAGGTGAGTACGTGGGCAAAATCTCCACACTTGAGAGGGGCATATGAGATTTTGCTCATTTTGTGAAGATGTTCTATAGGTGCATAGGTGAAATTATTCTTATAACAAAATAACATATTCTCCTGTTTTGTTATTACTCAGTCTCCTCGAACAATTAGTCAAAACAGTTTCAATTTTTTTTATGTAGAGAATGTGTCGGTTCATGGTCCTATCACGCAATCTCAACTATTAGGCTCTCTTGGGATTAATTTTCGAGTAGAGTCATTGTTGCAAAATTGCACTGAAGAGGAAGCAGAGAACCTAAAAACAGGTTACTGGCGGCTTGTAGGAGATGGCGAGGCTCCTTTTTGGGAGGGGCCTGATGAACAGACACCGATTGGTATGGGTACCAGATACCTGGCTATGGCTATTGTTAACAAGAAGCAAGGTGTACCAGTGCCTTTTCAGTGAGAAAGCTTTTTCTTTTTTGTTACTAGAGACTTGGTCTTTTTGCCCCTTTTAGCATCACAAAGCTTTTTTATTGTATGTATTTATTTGGATAGTAAGTTGTTTATGTTTCATTAATAATAGCTGATTAGGTCCAGGATTCAAACAATAAATTTGCTTTACTAATGATGGATGGATCAAGTTAAAATGTTAACATCAAGTAACTGAGAAAATCCGTAAAGAAAGCAAAATAAAATTGGATAACCTCGTCACTAATGGGGCGGTTCTCTATTTTTTTCCTGTCAAATTTGATTAACGAACACAACAATTCCCAAATAAAATACATGATGTAGAATGCAACAGGAATAAATTTTATTTTACATAGATGTAAACAAAATGAATTTTATTTAGTTCAGTCAATCCAATTTACTATAATCAAATTACAACATTTTCGATCCGTCAAACCGTGAAATTTTGGTGCTTCGTCAATCCACAATTTACTAAAAACCATTCAATCTGAAATTGAATTCTAAAATATTAATCAAACAACAGAGGGCGCAAGAGCAATGCATTGAAGCATTGAATTTCCCAATTTGCGCACACAAGCTGTTTTTCTTGTCACCTTTTTTACGATGTAGCTGTTTAATGCTATCAAGTGTTCACAGTTCAGAATTTCACATCATCAATTTACAGAATTAGGATTAAGTATATTTGCAGGTAAAAAAAAACTACCAAAGTACCATCCGAACAAAAAGAATAATTTAGGGAAATAGTTCGAATAAAAGTATTGCGTTGCATATACGGATTCACAATATAACCACATCCAAAGCCATTCTTACAAAAAGAGAGAACAAAAGAAGAAAATAAATAACAACAAAAGAAATACGCCGAGTAGGATAACATCGGTTAATACGCAACCCAAAGTTTTTCCTCAATCATCACCACCTCCTCCATTCTGCATGAATTGATTTTTCTGTTGCAAATACATACACAAGTTCAGTGGTTATAGAGGGAAGAGTTGGAGGTTGAACCTTGTATAATCTTAAAACAACACATAGTACCCTTCTAAAAATTAAATCATCTTGTCAATTCATAAAAATGATGAATGCCTAATTTACCCTTCTCGCATCTTCTACAATAATGCCCAAATTACCCTCGTTTCCCCACTGTTACAGTGGGTTTAGTTGGTGAAAACATAATTAAGTTATATAGAGATATTTACGTGTCTTTAGGTAGAACTAATATTAAATATGTTCATTGAGGGTGTCCAGGGGCAATCTTGACAGCATGCTTAATCTTAGTTACTATAGGAAAAGTATTAAAAAGACGTCAGCAATATATTTAGTAAAGGGAGCTTGTAGAGCGTACCACTTCCATCTCTGGATAAATTCAGGGACCTTTCACCCTTAATCACGCCCTTGGCACCGCCACTAGATATTGGCTTCTGTGTCCTAGGAGAAATTGACTTCAATTTCCCGTTTACAGAACCAGATGGCAGAGAATGGCGTCTCACGAGACCATTTTTATCTGCAGAATCAGGTGTAGTAACAACCCTAGGCGAATTCTGGCCTCTAAGGCGTGCCTTTGCTGAAGCAGTCGTAGCCATGTAGCTAGGCACGGACTTCGATGCACTAGAACGTAACTCGGCTTCAGGAATTTCTACTCCAGCCGAGAAGGAAGATCTCCTTCTGTTGTTGGATCTGTTAACTGATTCACTATTACTCGACATAGACTTCTCCTCAGAAGAGTTCACGTCTGGTGTGATTTTTGATGCAGATTTGTTTGCACTAGCATGCAACTCATTTTCTGAAATTTTTAATCTTCTAGTGGAGAGAGAAGATCTCCTTCTGTTGTTAGATTTATTACCGGAGTCTCCACTACTAGACGACTTCTCTTCAGAAGGGTTCCCTTCTAGCATGGTTTTTGATACACTTGAGCTTACACTTGCATGCAACTCCTTTTCTGGGATTTCTAGTCTTGTAGTTGAGAGAGAAGATCTCCTCCTACTGTTCGATTTACCACCGGATTCTCTATTACCATATAATGACTTCTCTTCAGAAGTGATCCCATCTGGCACCGGTTTTAATGCAGTTGTGCTTGCATGCAACTCTTTTTCTGGGACTTCTACTTGAGTTGAGCGTAAAGATCTTCTCTGAATCACCTTTTTGGACTCTCCAATACCTGACAGAGAGAGGCTTACTTCAGAAGGCTTAGCACCCACAGTTTTTGAAGCAGTCTCGGAGTTCTTTGAAATCTCTTGTGCAATCTTACTCTGAGATTTCTTTGAACCAGACGATAATTTACCAATTTCTGCATCCAACTTGGAGGTAGAAACCTTTCTCAGACCCCGTTTCGGCTTTTCAAGCTCACTTTTTGAGACTTTTGGAGTTTGGCTATGGTGGTCATCTTCTCTTTTCTCGGGTTCAGAACTAGCGGCTTGGGTTTTTGTTAACTTGGGACTTGTCTTAAGAGATTGACTTGCTGTTGAGTTTTTGGTTTGCCTTCGTTGAGCTTTTGAATGTGTGAAGTGATTTGCATTGATAACAGGTTTCCAGAAATGGGTCATATGCCATCTCTCTAACCAGCTTGAAGCAGAATTGGGGTCGTCTTTGTTGAATTGGGTTTGGAGAGACTTAACAACAACCCAGGAAGAAAGCAGCTGGAAAGCCATAGGAACACAATTAAAAATGAACAAATAAAAGGCCAAATTAATTAATATTGCATACCTTGTGACCAAGTGAATGATCTTGAAAATTCTCCTTCCATGTATCTCCAGATTTGCCGCCCTGGAAAAAATCAAAACAATAACTTAGTCTTAAAATGTAATAATAAATAAATATTTTTGTCAAATAAAAGTTCTAGTGAAATCTTTTAAAAAACAACAGACTCCTACATTTACTGAAGTCCCAGAAAATCTGACATATTGTTCATTATTCATGTAAAAGAACAAATGGAGAGATACATTACACGTTCATAGAGTTATGCATGAGAATGCTTAGATTCCTGTGAAGGAAATTTCCACAACCTACAATGAGAAAGTATATTCAAATAAGAATTACCAAGAGAACATGTTGCTGTTTTCTTGCATAGTTGATTTGGAGACCGATATCAGAGCGCCTAGCAATTCTCCCACGGACAATAGCTTGTACCCTTACAACTGCATGCATTGCGTAAAGGGTCGCAACAGCTTGCCTCCGTACGAGATGACCCCGTATCAGTGCTTGCAACCTTACAATACCTTTCAGTGCCTGAAATGCCCTTCGAGCCTGATGGAAACACAAAGTTCTTATGAGAAATGAAAATGTTATCTAGAAGCTGATAAAATCCATTGAAGAAGTAAAAGAGTACCAAAAATCCCCTAATGGCTGCTTGCACCTTTGTTGCTGCCTTCTCTTCACTCACCTTGTCGCAACCGCTTGATTCATCTATTTGCAAGGCCACTTGATCTACTGTAGAATGACTTACAACAGGTAGAGTGGTTTCACATCCATGTAAATCAGAAGAATGTGTCTCTTCTACGATTGGTAAGGCTGTGTTGCTATATGTGCTGATGAGTACTGGTTCAGAGATTATAGGAGAATTATCACCAAGAGGTGCTTCATATCCTTTGGTTAAACAATTCTCGCTTGAATTTTTCTGTATTTAACAAATAGAGTTATTAGGGATGACGGTGAAACATAATTGGCCTTGCATGACATTGATGAGCTAAAAGAAGCAAGATAGGGTAGAAGATTACCCTTGAGTTGAGAAATATACTCATTATATAGCACTTTTTATTTCAATCCATGTTTACAAATTGGATTGAGTATAATGAGATAAAATGTACTGGCATTTCATTATTTTTACCCATTTCTTCTGAATTTCTAAGGTGGAACAGGTCTCACTTTTAAGTAAAAATTAAATTTTTACATACCATAATAATAAACGGAAACTGAAATACTTCCAAAGAAGAGAAAAAAAAACTTTTTTCCATTTCAAAAGCAGCTTATTTTAAATTTAATCAATTTCAGCATAAAAGTGGAAAAGTTTGGACGAAGTTCATAGATTTTTCGCATAGAAAGGAGGTCAATACCGATTTTGTGGATGAAGATCGAAAAGATTTCTTCCCAAATAGTGTCTTCAACCATTTTCCTGCTGACTTCCCCATTTCAACAACCAATCAGATCTCCCCTGATACTATTGGATGAACTTGCCTCTAAAATGAACGAAATTAATTGATTATATAACATGAGAAACATATGATGAGTTTCATATGAAACTAAAATGGCGACTGAATAGATTCACTGGAGGAGATGAAATTCAACGTGGACAGATCAATGGCAAAACAGATGGGTTCCACATAGAACAAAAGTTGCAATAAAGTAACATTAGAAACCGAGCAATTGAATACCAAAATTCAATAATTCTTCAGAATATGAAAGCAGGCTTAACAGTAAATCTAGAAGCACATTAAATTCATTGTATTGTACACTGAAGCAATAGTAAAAATTCGTCCTATTTTACACTGAAGCAATAGTACTCAAATCAATCAATGTACTATAATAAAACAAAACAAGCACATTAAATTCATGCAACATAATACTTACATTAAAATAATTAATTCTCCAAATAGTTCACACAGAACAGTGCATCAATTATGACGAATTGGGAAAGTTACTTGTTGTAGAGAAAACTTTTGCAAACCCTAATAACAACAATCAGAATTTATTCAAATTTGACCTTGATTGAAAAATGAAAACAAAGGCCCGGAAATAGGCGATTTCAAAAGCACGGAAATGGATTTAGATATATAACCATTTGTTCAATCAGATTGCAAAATTAGAAGACG
The DNA here is from genome assembly GCA_025461045.1 of Carex parvula. Taxonomy (NCBI): domain Eukaryota; kingdom Viridiplantae; phylum Streptophyta; class Magnoliopsida; order Poales; family Cyperaceae; genus Carex; species Carex parvula. The sequence continues at coordinate 429,174 of JAJGRW010000428.1, forward strand.
AGAATAGTGTATATATCACTGAAAAGGCATATATAAACTTTACGGTTCACAAATAATCCAGAGCGCCGACAAAAATCTCGTGGGTTTAACTTACAGAGATATACCTTTAAGCGCTTCTAAAACCCTAGCAGTTTTCCTTGTCGCTTCTCCATCAAATGCACAAAATCAGAGAAAATTTTAAAGAGAAAAAGGGACGCAAAGAGCGAGAGGATGCTTTGGAAGCTCGGAAAGAATGCAGATGGCAGAGTGTGGCAGAGTGGGCCCATTTTGTAACTGAAATATTTGAATTTTCTTTTAGAGCCGCGTGTATTTTGTTTGCTCCCAGATCATGCCGTGCAAGCTACGCCGTCATTTTGAACCGTGGTGTTCTCTAGATTTTGATTGTGGTTTTTGAAGAATAAAATAATACATAAATTGTTGCACCAGATACTGTAGTAAAGGATTATATAAAATAATTAATATTTTCAAAACATAACAATATATTTCCATTATATTTCCTTATTTTTAAAGTATTTTCATAAACATAAAATATAAAGATACATCATTTTATGGTAAGACATCTTGACATCGAATGTTTATAAGTCATTTTTGCGGTTTCAAAATCCAAACAGTCGATCCGAACCGTTCAACACAATCTCCATGTTAAAATGGTCTTGGAGACTAAATTTTATATATATTTTGTAAATTGCTTACTATTATTTTAGAATTTTTGAAAATCACTGTTTTCCAATGGTCCAGAATTGTCTGAAAACAACAATCTTGTACATATCTTAATAAATACTAAAAAAAATTTAAAAAAATGTAAAATTTGGTCTCCAAGCACATTGTAATATGGAGATCATGTTGAACGGTTAGGATCGATTATTTAGATTTTGAAATCGCAAAAATTAACTTATAAGTATATGATGTCAAGGTGTGTCACCATAAAATGATGTAATTGGATCCCTCAAATATAAATGCTGACAATTTTTCTGATTGATTATTAGATCAAAGCCTCTGACTACCTTGCTTAATCATTATTAAAATATAATGAAAATGGTACTTGAAATTTTCTTTTTGTTATTATATCTTGCAAGTCCCAGTTTTTTGTTGTTAAAAAATATATATATTTCTATGCACTTACAGCTTTACGAGGAGATGCCTTCTTCAAATTTACTTTCATTATTTTTAATTAGAGGAGGGTTCAAATGCACCATTATTTTTGTGCTCCAATATGCTCTACATTCTTTATCTTCATTTTCAAAATCCGAACAGTCAATCTGAACCGCTCAACATGATCTTCATAATAAAATATGCTTGGATATCAAATTTTATATTTTTTTAGATAGGTACAAAATCACTTTTTAAGGAGATTCTGGACCATCCGATAAAGTGATATTGTACCTATCTAAAAAAATAGTAAAAAATTCTAAAAAATATAAAATTTGGTCTCCAAACATATTTTATTATGAAGATCATGTTGAACGGTTCAGATCGACTGTTCGGACTTTGAAAATAGTGATAAAGGATGTGGAGCATATTGGAACACAAAAATTATGGTGCATTTGAACCCTCCTTAATATATACAATAATATCAGACAAAAGTTATTTCTTGCATTCCACCACTTATCATAGACCGGGTCTTCTAAATATTAACTCAGGATGGAAAATAATTAAAACAGGGGCAATAAGCCAATAATGATGTCGACCGTTTAACCAATTCAAACAAATTGAAGCCGGGAGGTGAGCGAGCTTGACCCTTCAGCTACTGTTTCATTCAAGACTTGACAACAATATGCAGAAATGTCCCTTAATTCCCTCAATTCTCATTTCTCAGTGTATCTTTTCTTCTTACAAGATATTTTTTTATTATTTATGTTTGTACGGACCCCGTTGAAGTTTATCCTTCTAAGTCTTTGAAAATAATTAAATTTCTCTTATCGCATTATTTTTATGCACCCATCTTTTAATTGAAAAAAAGAAGAGAAAAGAATCTCAAGTTGGTATCGGTCGCTTAGCCACTAATTATGGTGCGATAATTACGAACAGGAAAGATGATAGCACCTGGTCGGGTCTTGAATTGGTTGGTGTCTCCAGCTGTACGACATAAAAACAAAAGCCTCTTTTTGTATTCAAACATTTCAACCTCAAGTAGGCTTGTTTGATATCATTCTAGCGGACCTCATTATGGGCTTATTTTGAGATTAGGCCTGTATTTGACATTAATATGGCCCAATGAAGAAGTTTCTGGATCTTGAAAATTCTCTGGGCTATACTTTATGCCTGAAATTAATTGGTGGCCTAGGTTATAAAGAGTCCGGCTACTATAACACTAGTGTCATTTCAAACTAAATAACACTACATCTTAAACCATTGGATCTACTTTAATATTCGTGCAAGACACTAGTGTCATTCCAGCGCTATCTTGTACACGAATATTAAAGTAGATCCAATGATTTAAGATGTGGTGTTATTTAGTTTGAAATAACACTAGTGTTATAGTAGCCGGACTCGGTTATAAATGCATGCACAAGTTATGTAAACTTGTTTCAAATTGCACAATTTTAGTATCATCAGAATCTCAAAGTGGGTAAAATTTCACGCATATTTGTCAATCATTGGAAGTATTAGACTCGTGAATTTCACGCATATTTGGCAAAGAGGATTAAGCCTCCATAAGCTTTATTTCACTTGTTTTAAGTTTCTTGGTTCACTTAATCCTTCTGAACATTGATTCCTTAGTAAGTATTAAAAACCCTTAAGGGGCTGCTCGGCAACAAGGAATTAAGCATCTTTAATCCACTTCTTTTAGCTTCTTTAGCCACTTAATCTTGCTGAACACCGGTTCTTTAGCACGGATTACGAACAACTCTTTTAGTCTCCTTTTACCCGGATCTTAATCTTCTTCCCGAATCTTAAGGCACATTTACTCCTTCCTTTAGTTTTCTTAGCTTTCACCACGGATTAAGACAACAGAACATCAGTTCCTTAGCACTCCTTAAGCTCTTAAATCTTCACTCTTAATCATTTGGTGCCGAACTTAGTCTCCCTTTTCCCAATTCTTAATCCCCTACCCGAGTCTTAAGGCACTTTACCTCTAAATTAAGTCTCTGTAGTGGTTTACCTACGGATTAAGATAACCGAACATAAACTCCTTGACGTGAACTAAAATTTAATTCCACTTATGTTGCCGAACGCCCCCATTATGGACTTTTAGAATTCAGATTGGGTGCCATACTTGACCGTTAGAATAAGGAGATAGGAGTAGGTCCGATGGGCATCTGACCTACTTTTAAGTTCAATTAGCTCTAACACCGTACGATTAGCATCAAGATCTGCTCGCACGGAAATTGATACAGACTCACACGGATTTTGATGCAGAGCGCACAAATCTTGATGCAAATCAGATGGTCACCACACCCATCGAACCAAAGTAGGTCCGATGGGCATCGGACCTACTCTGAATTCTAGAATAAGATATGAGTCGTGGCATGCACGAATTTCAAAACAGACCTCTCTATATCTCAAATAGGTTCTGAAATAATTTGCAGTACCGTAGGAATACTCACTCAAACTTTTAAGGATATCAGTGAAATTGTGCAACTTTGAGACATATTTTAGGCCATATATAGTCTTATTAAATTTCCTGTGATGGTAGCAACCAGAGTTAAACTAAGAATGAAAAATACAAACCTTTTTCCTTTTATTCACATTATATTCCGTAAAGTAAAATTAATCTCATTTCAAAGATTGACCGTTGAGATATCTGGTATTCTATTCCTATTTTTTTTTTCATATAACAGTCTAATTCCAACCTCCTACCACATGGAATTAGATATCCAATCCAATTGGAATAGAGAAAGATCTAATTAGAAAAATAAAGGGGTTTTGGTTGTAGGATTGTAATGTGATGTGTATTCCTTGCATCCAAGCCGTCAGATTGGGAACCGCGTGCAAACAATATTTACAGATAAATGGTACAAATTTTATACCTGTCCTACGGGTTTGTGGGATACGACTTTGCTGTTATTCCAATGGAAAAGCAGAATCTTGTTTTTCCGATCCCAACCATCAAATTTATTGAGATTCGTGCATGAAAAAAGTTTTTTTATCGAAATACGTAAATATAAAATTTTGAATAGTTGGAATCGGAAAAGCAGGACCTTGTTTTACTATTAGAATAACAGCAGAGTTCATTCCAGGCTTGTGTGCCAACAAAAATGAAAATTTAGATGCAACCTTTTCTGACTTATTTTAAACTTCTTGTCTGAAATTTAAAAGTGTAGGATCATATATTAACTTATGAATTTTGTGTTTATTCCTTTTTTACTTATGTCACACAGAGAGTTTAATGTAATATATTTATACTGGTAAGGACGGATGAGTGTACTGGTATGAGTTGATAGGTGTACTATTGTACTGGTACGCACTGGTATGCAATCTGAACACGTATCGGTTTTTCTTTTTTTCTGTATATGCATGTTGCTACCTATATAACAACTATCTTGTAATATAAATTTAGAGTCTCAATCTATTTCGATCAGAGCGCGATGGTGAGCCGATCCGGCCGTCAGATTGCAGCAGCTATCGGACAAAAGTAGATCCAGTCGTGGAGAAAGATGGAGAATGAGGTAAGTAGAGTAGATTATATGATTAGTTTAATTTAGATGAATTTATGAGAATAAAAGAGTTTAGATCTAGGATTGAAGATCTTTTAACTCGTTGTAAATATATCTTTTATCAATGAAATTGTTAACAGACATTTAAAGTCACTAACCTTAAAAAAAATTGTTATATTTATTGAACTGCTGTCTTAATGCAGTAGCACGAGTTCAAAAATAATTGTAATGGTTATTTATTTATTTTTTTTAAAAAGCTTGATAGAGACATAATGGTTATTGTCATTATCATTTATCAAGTCGACCAACAGAACATAGGTCCCTAATATGTTTTAGACTACTAGACCATCTTAGATATAGCACATAAATCCCTAACTGATAGAGATAGACCATCTAGATATAGCCCAACCGACCTCCAAAATTTTTATTAATAGAAAATAAAATAAATAAATATCGACATTGAAGAACGATTTGGCAGAAATTCGAGATCTAACAAAGACGTTATGGTCCATAACGTCCATGGCGCTATAGCTGGACGTTATGGTCCATAACATTCAGTTAATCTGATCACTAATGATATCTAATTAACAAAAAACACTGTAGCTGGACGTTATGGACCATAACGTCCAGCTACAGTAGTTTTTTTCTTTTTTTTTTTGCTTGCTTGTTTGCTTCAGTTTGCGATTTTCTGAAAAAAAATTACTATAGCTGGACGCTATGGACCATAACGGCCTGGTTTTTCTTTTTCTTTTTTTCAACGCGTCTCTGCCCGTATTTTTGTTATACTAACGCAGGTAGTTAGGTGCTAATCTGGCCGTGATAGTCCATAACGTCCCATGGACGTTATGGACCATAACGTCTTTGTTAGATCTCGAATTTCCGTCAAATCGTTCTTCAATGTCGATATTTATTTATTTTATTTTCTATTAATAAAAATTTCGGGACCTCCCCCCCTTAAAAAATTCGGAAATTCTGAAATTCTCTACTACTATAACAAAATTTCAAAATTAAAGAACTTTTTGTTGGAAGATAAAGTCCAATTGATTGCACATAGAGAGAGATCTGGTGCCTTCTCCTTTTCTCCTATGACCATGGTATACACACGAATGGAAGCCATGCAATGCAATGCAACAACCAAAAGGAGGTTGAATTGGAGCACAAAGGCTCGGACCCACTTGTATTTTATTGTCACAAAAGTGTTGGGTTTTGGGACCCACCTTTTTTCTCATTGTCAGTTTTGTGGAACCCACCAGTTGCTTGTTGTCTCTTGCCGACAAGAGGTAAAGATGTGCCTAACTTCGATATAAAGACTAATGGCTTTTAGTGTTTTATTTAAGTGGGACAAAGAAAATCAATGAAAGCTCATTTCGGATGCTTTTCAGTGGAAAGTCTTGCAGCTTGATTGCTTCTAGAGTTGTTGTTTTAGTCTCTCTTTTTTCTTTTTCTTTTTTAAGTTTCCTCAAACTGTTTTGGGCAGCGGAATTACCAAAAAAAATTATTAAAACCCTAAAAAAAAAATAGCAAATTTGCCCTCCATTACTAAAAAATTTCAAAAACGTCCTGACCGCCACACATTTGGGCGGTTAGCTCTCACTACCAAACCGCCCCACGTTTGGGCGGTTTGGTATGTAACTAATTTTTTTTTTTAAATGTTGTATTTTTTATAATGTTGTATTATAAAATGATGTATTTTTTATGTTAAAATTTTGTTAAAATTTTTTCATTTATATCTATAATTTTTATAATAATTATGGTTATAATTTGTTATAATTGACGATTATAGTTTCATTTGTTGTAATGTTTTATTGTAGTTTTATTTGTTATATTTTTTCTAATAATTTATGGTTATAATTTTATAATTAACAATTATAATTTTATTTGTTGTGATGTTTTATAATATGTTATATATTTATTGTAGTTTTATTTGTTATAATTTTGTTTAATGTTATAAATTGGTTTTATTTGACTAGATAAACAACAAAACTAAATAATCTAAATGGTAAATCTACAACATAAAATCTAACAATCCCAACATAAAATATAACAATCAAATACTACAAATCCATCTAACTAAAAAAAACAAAGAAAATCTAACGACGAGGGCGGCGACTACCGGAGAGTTCCAACCTAGCAGGTGGATGGCGGTCCCTGGGCGGCAGCTGATGCCTCAAGTGAACCTCATCCTCCTCGTCATCATAGAGATCATCCACATCCATCTCTGACGCCGCACCAGCCGCCCCTGGATTCTCCTCATGCAAAGATAAATGTGTACGGCGGGCCCATGGGAGATCCTCCTGAATCACCGGTTGTGTACGCATCTCCCATGAATCGGCCTCCCAAGTAGAAGGATACGTGGCCGGAGACGGTGTGCCAAATATAGCAGAGGCAAAGGCATCTGCAGCCTGCTCTCCACTCTCACTAGCCTCGTGGTCGTGTTGTTTGGTCTCTGCGTATCGTGATCTGTGGAGGCTCTCTACCTCGTACCCGGTATCATCTCCAATAAGGTTAGTCATAGTGAACTCGGGATTGGCCTGTCAGGTAGAGGCTCCATCATGCATATAAACAATGGTAGTTTTGATACATACAAATAACTAGTAAGTTAATTAAATAATAAAAAAAATCACTGACCTCGTCAATCTGCACCGAAACTCCATACTTGTTGTAGTAAGTGTTCCATACGTTATTATTCAACACCCAGTTGTGGAACGCCCAACCCGAGTTATCCTCTGTAGAATTAAAGATAACTTAATAAGAATAGATTTTTAAAAAGAAATGATTGTGTATGGCACATTCGTATTAACTTGTAATCACCTTCATATTAACAATTCAATTTCTAGCAATCGCTCCAATGTCATCACAAGGCACAAAACATAAATAAAATGAGTTAGGTTGGATTATCCGGAAATAATCGGATTGTACTTCGTGATTCGTGCTCCCGACCTCACCTAACCTCAAGTTTCGTAGGTGGGAGCGGCCTTGCGAGAGAGAGAGGGGTGGGGGCGGCCTTGCGAGAGAGAGAGAGAGGGGGGGTGGATCGGGTTTAGGGTTTTCTGTGGGGTTTGGGCGAAGCAAGAGACGGGACAGTGAGGGGTGGGGGGTGGGGGTCGCGATATTAAAAAAAAATTAGTTAAATGCCAAACCGTCCAAATGTGGGACAGTCTGTTATTAAGAGTTGACCGCCCAAACGTGAGAAGGTTTGGTAGTGAGAGCTGACCGTCCAAACATGGGACGATCAGGGCGTTTTTGAAATTTTTTTATAATGGAGGGCAGATTTGTTATTTCTTTTTAGGGTATTAATAAAAATTTCGGGCGGAATTACAATGCAATTCAGAGACCATTTTTTGTGAACTATTTTTTTTTTATAAAGTAAGAATAAGAAGTCAAATCACTTTTACTATTTAATACATATAAAATATTTTTATTTGAATTTTAAATTTATGATCTCTTATACAAAGGTAATATTTTTGTCACTAAATTATACGTTGATTTTTTAAACTATATATTTTTTTGGACTCACTCTGTTTTGATAAAGTTTTTTTCTCATTTTTTTATGCACTGTAATTTCTTCTAACTTCTTTAAAATTGAAATAACTTGAAAAACTTAAAGGATTCTTTAAAATTGAAATAACTTCTTTAAATTTATTAATGTCATCAATTTTATGCCTAACAAAATAATTTTTTTGAGAAATTAGACTTCGTTATCGAATACTTGGTCATGTATAGTATAAACATATGCAGCCGCATAAGCAGTCAATGTGATCGTATTTTAAAACACTTTGTATTTAATTGTTGTCTAACAATTTATTAAGAATAGAAATCAAATGTTTAGTTCCACCCAGTGTAATAAAATGTGGTCTATGTGGCCGCATATGCATATTCGGTTGTAATCTGCATAGAAATTTGTATGCGGTTAATATATGCGGTTCCGCATATGCGGTTGCATATTGAGCTACATATTACTACCGCATATTGAGCCGCATATTATTACTGCATATTTGGCTGCATATTACCATATATTACCGCATACTTGTTTGTATGATACCGCATATTATCGCATACCGCATATTACCGCATAGTACAACATATTACTGCATACTTGTTTATATATATATATATATATAGAGGAGGGATCCACTTACAACAAATTTGAGTTACAACAAAGTTACAACATTCATTTTTTTTCATTTTCAAAGTCCAAATCGTCGATCCAACCATTCAACATGATCATCTAAATAAAATGTACTTGCAGATCAAATTTTATATTTTTTTGAATTTGTTTACTATTTATTAAGATGGGTACAAAATTCAATGGTCTAAGTATGGCTATTTTTTGTAAAATACTTAATAAATAGTAAAAAAATTCAAAAAAATATAAAATTTGATCTGCAAGTACATTTTATTTAGATGATCATGTTGAACGGTTGGATCGACGATTTGGACTTTGAAAATGAAAAAAATGAATGTTGTAACTTTGTTGTAACTCAAATTTGTTGTAAGTGGATCCCTCCTCATATATATATATATATATATATATATATATATATGAATTCTCATTTTAAAATCCGCATATGCAGTATCCGGTGGCCTTCCGCATACCGCATAAAAATCGCATTTAAGAACATTGGTCCCAGCACACAACTAGACCCGGATTTTTATGCATAGGTTATTTTTCTTATACCGGTAGAGCGCAAGGGCAGAGTCTAAACCATTACACCACAAATATGTATTTTCTTTGTTAAAAAAAATAATAAACTTAATTTTTAACTGGCCAATTGCTATCTTTAGGCTATGAGAGTGCCACTTGTTCATTTTTACAGATTTATTCAATATCATTTTGAACAAACTTTTGGATTCCATATGCTGAATGATCTTGTATTTCAATTGTGAATCGATTGTGTTACAATTGTATAATTAATCGATTGTGTTTCAGAAACTGCTACAAGTACTTTACCAACTGGAAAAATCAGTCTTTTCCAGAAGTTAAAACCAATATAAAACAAACAATTCTGGACTTCTGGTAACTTTGCCATACTGGGATCAGTTTTTTTTCAGAATTCAAAACCAATCAAATAACAATTACCGCAGGTTTTTCAGTACAGTTCTGGTAACTTTCATGTATTCAAAACGTAAAAACCAAAAAATATAGGCTATATAAGCAAATATTTTTTTAAGAGAACATATCTATAGTAAAGTGTTCTCCGTGACTGTGAGTACACCAAAATAACATCTAAATCATATATCTTAAGCACCACATATAACACAAACTTGCCTTTCTAACAACAAAATACCCCACAACTATAACCCTCAATTTTTTTTCTAGATTTCTTGCTAGGAGTCCAAGATTTTTGACAAAAGGTATAACATTAATCAAGTTAGACAACATTAGGTGGATCCAGTTTGGAGTTAGGAAGCAATGCCCCTCTCCCTATCCGGTAAAATGCCAAGTGGCTTTGCAGTGTCCCAAACTAAGTTTGCCTCTGTCACATTGCTAAGCAACTCCACTTTTGACTCCCAGATTGAATTTGTCTCTGGTGCTATGATAGGTAGCTCTGGTTCTGCCTCCCAGACCGAGTTCACCTCTTGTGCTATGGCAATGGTCTTTGGCTCTGAATTCCAAACCAATTGTGTCTCGTACTCGGGCTCGTATTCCTGCAATTATTTTAACAAAAGGAACACTTGGAATATTACTTGAAATTAAGGAGGGTAATGTGAATTTTGTTGAAAAAAGAACTTGTAAATGCAGGGGTTAAAAAAGTTTCATAAGTTATATAAGTGCACAAGGTATTTTTAATACGGGTTGTACCAGGCATGCATGTTACTCCCCTAAAGTATCACTAGAAAAGAGAAGGACCAAATTGTTAAATCGACGTGTATATTCTTACAAGAGTATAAAAGTACCTCGAGTTTTCTAACAAGTTCTTTGGCACTTGAGGCAGAAATGATGATACGGCGAGCCTCTTCAGAAATGAAACCTTCATCCACGGCCAAGTCAATAAATGACAATAACGAATCGTAGAACCCATCCACATTCAATAGACCCACCTGTTTCATTTTAAATCAAAATCTTGAAATTAAACCTTTATCACCAAAGGGAGAACAGTAGTTAACATCATCAGTTCATTTATGGGACCTAACAGTCAAAATTGCAACTTGCAAAAGGTGTCACTTATCTTTAGTGGTCTGAAAGAAATAGTATAAACTACTGAATTATTGCACTCATTACTATCTGGTACCAACAAATAAGTAGGGGAAATTGCATGATCCATAGTTTGGGTACAGGAGACAAATAGTCCAAAACATTATTATTAGACTTGTCTATTGATAAAAGCACAAGTGTGGGGTCATATGAAAATGCATGCTTTATTATGATACCATAATGAAAGCAACGTATGATAAAATAAATCTGAATAGAAAGTTCCTTGTAGTGAAAGCCATAGGGAAAACCAAGAAAGTTTCCATGTCAACACTTCCAAATACCTAAGAGATGTCATAAATACTCTTTCCAAAAGAATTATCCGACCAAAGTTATCCAACATTGACCAAAATCTGTGATAATGTGATATCTATTTAAATATCTTTTAACAAAAAAATATTTGACACCCCGTCCTAAGATATGCTATGAAACATATCCAGCGGTGAACAAAAAGCCATATTACAAAAATTTAAGGTTGTATAGGATTAGATATGTTCGTATAGGATTAGATATATTTTGATGTTTACAAGGGTTCACCTGAAGTTTTTCCAGAACCAAATTAAAAAATTCGTGAGAATCATTGACTAAGATTAATATGAACAAAAGATCTTACAGAATCTCCATGACAGGATTGGGTGTGCTGTAATATATATACTAAAATGGGAAGACCGAATATAATTTAAACAACGGAATTAAATAACCCTAGCATGCAATGCATGGATTACATTTAATTCAAATTCTGTAGGGCCCTCCAATTACTAATCATAGGTTTAATTTAAATACAGGCAGTTTATTGACACGTATGCATTTCACCATAGGAAATGCAAGAAACATAAATTGAAGATTCAGATAAGATGTAACAGGACATTATATAGGGAGTGGAGACAAAAAAAATGAACTTACAGGCTTCTTGTGTATACCGAGCTGAGCCCACGTAATAACTTCAAGCAACTCCTCCAGTGTTCCATATCCACCTAGGTAGCAGTGGTTTATTAATTAATTTGGAAGAATTAAATAACTTCTGTACTCCTTAAGAAAAAAAAGTGGTACCTGGCAAGGCGATGAAAGCATCCGCGTAGCGTGCCATCTCAGCCTTCCTTTCATGCATTCCAGATACAGCTTTCACCTCACCTACAGGTTCTCCAGTCACCTGCAAAACAGATGTCATAAAATCAATCATGAGTTGAAAGCGAATTCAGCTGCATCCTCAAAAGTTAAGAGTGCAGGTGGAATAGAATCTGTTTTCTTATCCTTCTCTCAGGTAGAAAGATTAATGGAGGGATCCATTTTTATTAAAATGGAGATTAAACCATACATTTTAAAAGTTTACATGATGTTCAATAGTGCAAAATCAGTTTAGTTTGGAATCTTAGGCTAACTAGTGGACTGCATATTTTATTAAGTACTTAGCCAATGATTGATCAATTACAGGATCAAATCATTATTTTTATATTGAAATAAAATAATTATGTATTTGTTTTATACATGATATTAAATCACATGTTAAAATAACATATACAAGAGAATAGACTGACCTCTCTTGGCATCAAGGATGTTGGAATTATTCTGAAAATAGAAAAGAGAAGAACACGGAGGTTACTATCTAAGTTAGGATCTGCTATAAAATAGAAAGAAATGAAGATATTGAACCACTATGAAAAATATCAATAATGATTTTAAAATCATTTTCAGTACAAATGCATGCTTTATCACCATAAACTATTGATATTCACCTAACAAATATTGATCTCTTGGCGCATATATACGTTCAGAATATACATTCACATAAATATTCAAACACTCACCTACCAATTATCCAGAAAAATAACATTCACCTAACCTCAACAAATAACTGCATTCATTCAGTAACATATATGTGTACACATTGAAAGAGATAGGTTGACAAAGAGAGAGAGTGGGAAAAGAGGCCATGAATTTATTCAGCCTAAACCCTATGCACAACTCCAAGTTAATTTATCCTGCAACAGTCCAGCTTCCTTACTACTACACTTTCGTCACACTTTTTGGAAAGTGTACAAATAGGCCCCTCTACTTTGGGGCAATTCCTTTAACACAAGAGGAGGAGATGTTGGTGCATTAATGGTCACACCCTATACCCCCCCTTGAAGAAAACGTTCCACTCTCAGTGAGCAAAGCAGACAAAGAGGAATTACCATTTTTGTACAAGAAGCATGCATCACATACAAACCAAAAATTGAACAAAACAATTGACAGAGAAAAAAAAGATAGAGAGAGAAAGAGAAGTAAATGGGAGCTACCCAATGACATGGCGACCACCATCATGCACTGCATGAGAAACCAGGCCCATTAAACCAATGCTACCTCCTCCGTACACCAGGTCTATTCCTCTCTCCACCTACACCAAAAAAATAAAACAACTTTATGTTAGATAACCTTCTTTCCACTTTCCCAATTTCTCCTGAGAACAACTTTTCTGGTGAGTTCCATGGATAGAAAATGTCATACCCTCAACAATTAATTTGATAAATTTAAATATGTAAACTTTAAGCGGATAAAATTTGGTGAAAGGGGGTGCATTCGTATTCAAATAAATATCTGAAAGCCACTTTAATGGAATGCCAAACAGCTCGCTAGTATACAAAATAAGATTATATTGCATCAAAATAACCACATGAACTACAACTCCCACATGAAAGTAACATTTGTAGAGGGGAAAAGGAAAGGAAAACAAAGAAAATTTTGTTGTATATTGTCTCGTTTGATGAGAGTAGGTTGAATGCAGAGAAAGGGAGGCGTGGCAATGTATCATGATACCAACATAGCACGGTTTCCGTCAAGATGGGAATGCAAGGAGGGTAACTTTTGGGGGTCGCAGACCTAAATAAATGAATTACAGTGCTTTTTTGCATAGTTTCCACCAAGAAAAAGATTTTTTGGCGTTTGTTAGTTGATTTTAAATATTTTGGCTGTGGTCATGCAAGAAGGCTGCCTCATTGCCAGGTAGGTCGGAGTACAGCTAAGCAATTCACACCAGTACCATAAAAATCCCCAAAAACCCCTCGGAATTTCAGTTTCAACGCAAAAGGACAGAAAATAATGGAAAATAGCACCAAAATTTACGGTTAGCATCCAATTAGAAACAAAATTACACCAGTGGGACTAAGATAATAGAGTACATGCCAGAGAAACGTAGTTATGCTTTTTGCACTGCCGTTAGAAGAGCTAGCACAGAGAATGTAAAGAAGAATTCAATTGAGAAAACATCCATTTGATCACATCTCTGAATCAAAATCACTAAATCCCCTAAAAAAATGCAATTAGTTAAACGATTACAGTGTGTATGCTAAAGGCAAGTTCGTTTTGGGGAAAAAAAACAACGGTAACGACATCAAAACATAATCTGATAATGGCATCAGATTAGAAGAGTTTAAATCAGGTAATGCAGCAACGAAATGGAATTTCACAGAGAAACGCTCAATAAAGATCATCTTACAAGCATTACCAGTTCTTTGCCTAGCTCGATAGCAGCTTCTTGGTAACTCGACTTGCGACCCTTTGCACTTCCACAGTAAACGCAAATCCTGTGAAACCTTGAACTCTTCTTCTCTTCGATGCAGCTCCTCTTTGCCTCCATTTCGTCTTTTCTTCACCCTTTTACTGCTCTCTCCTCTGATTTTTTGTTGATTAGAATCCTGGCTATGTCGGAATAGAGCACGAGTTATCCCTTTTGGGCCTTTATATAGAGAGACAAAGAGAGACTATCCGGCCCCTTTTCTTGTTCCCAACTCCCAAGTCCCAAGTGGGAAAATCACTAAATTACTCGTCACACATTCTCTGTGGCATATGCCTGTGTAATGAATCCTATGGCAGTTGGCTGACAAGTAAAGGATAAATTGACAAATAAAGAGTCACACTTCTTGTAGCGCTAAATATATTCATCTCCCCTCTTTGTTCAAATGTGAACTAATTAAAAATTAAACATCTCTTGATTAGAACAAAAAAAAGTCACTGATTTAATTAATAAATGTTTAAATAAATAAATGTTTAAAAAAATAAGTGTATTTCAAATAAAATAATAGAACAGATACGTACGCTATGACGCTCTGGCATTCTTTGTTGCGGTGCATCCACATAAAAGAACAAACTTGAATTTTATTATAACAATGGGTTCTAGAAAATTTTTATTTTTAAAATTATTATGTAGGAATTTTATTATAACGATTCCTACATAATTTCGTTTTTTATTTTAACAATAATTTTAATAATTATCATAAAAAATATAAATATGTTCCCACTATATCTCTTTACTCGTCTCTAATCTCTAGCGAAGATTAAATCGAGCTTGCACCAAAATGGTGTATGCACAAAGGTTACTCCAGGTGCAGTGACAAAATGTACTCCTAGTAACATGCCTGTTGGAGCACATCGACCAAGACAATCCCAGGGGCATTGTTTTGGAGCGAATCCAACGGTGTCAAATTGCCAGTCGGCTTATACCATCAACGGTTCTAAACTTCTAATCCAACTATTCAACTGATGGGATTGTGCCTACGGGCTATTTACCCAAAAATTTAAAAAAAAAAGCTAAGGGGATTGAGTCCGGATCCCTTGTGGCGCAGATTAACAGACTCCCGTTTGCGAGTAGCTTACAGTTTCTCCTGAAGTCCTGAGCATAGTAACACGATTATATTCGCGTTTTATTCGTTTTTTTGACCTTTTCGAAACGAATACCGAATAAAACAAAAAAATTATAATACGTTTTATTCGCAAATAAAACGCGAATCACGAATTATCCCGAATAAAATGTGTTTTTTTTTGGGGTTTTTTTTGCTTTTTTTTTTTGCTTCTTGTGGTACTGAACTATTCCCGAATCATGAACTTTTGACCCTGCCGAACTGAATCCAAACTATTCGTTTGTCAATGATCCTGGGTCCTGACTTCGGAGAAGACTTAGAAATGTTATATGAATCTCTAGAAAACTCCCCCGTCCCCGTATTTTCAATATATAATATATATAAGTGATATTACTTAAATATTATTTTAATAAATCTCTTTTCTAAATATTTATTATACGATGACATTAGTTGTTTGATACCGACGTAACACATACAGTTTCGTGTTATTGATCAGATGATCATATTCCACTTTTATAAGAACGAAATATAAATAATGGATGTAAAGAATTAAATCTAACGAAATTCAATTCTTTGCTCGTGTATATTGTTTCGGTAGATTTACTTAAAAATTTGAATTTTTATTGAATCATTATCGTAAACTATTACATTATGCTCGATCAAGTTCTCTCGTAGTCTCGTCGGCACTATGTAGCATGACGGTGGTATCTTACTCTTACTTGTGATATGATAACACAACTAGTGTGGTACTATGCTACTTGTATCTTGTAGAGTGTCATGTTAGCAAGTGATCTCTCTAAATAACAAATATATCAAATTAGACTGCACACAATAAATATATCAAAGAGTCAGTTGGACAAATACCTCTCGACTTCTAAAAAATAAGTCTCTTGCTCACGATGCATTACATTACGCGAATATTGCAATGCTTGTGATAATTGAGAGGAGATGAGGTGGATATTATCGGTTCCTTAAGAATTTTTTCCAAATGTTTCAGAAGAACTTATGTAACTATTGATTGTATATTATAAGAGCAATTATAGTAACAGATAGTCGGCATTCATTTTGAGTTATGACTCGAAAAACTACTCAAGAACCCAAGAACGTGTTTTATTTTTATTCCTTTGATTTATTTACAGTCAGAACATTGGTCATGTTTTTTTTTTTTTTTTTCAAATATAAATCTATCTCTTTAAAAGAAAACAGGTTTATTGAAAAACGAATACATGTTGATTTTGTACATGGTACAACACCATGTTCATAGCCCTCCTGCCGCAGCGGATCCGAGCAGGTGGGATTCAAATTCAATTAGGTTGCGTTTGGATGGGCAAGAATAGCTCTATTATTGGGTTAGCTCCACTATTCTTAATTTTGGGTGATCCAAACAACAATTAGAAAATTGGGTTAGCTCAAGAATAGCTCTATTCTACTAACCCAAAGAAATGGTGGGTTAGCAAGAATAGAGCTAGTGGGGTTAGTGATATTAATAAAAAAATAGTTTTCATTCCTCTCAATTAGAGTTAGTATAAATATTAAATTAGTATTAAATAAAATATTTGATTAGTATTAAATAAATATAATATTAAATTAGATTAGTGTTAAATAAAATATAAGTTTAAATAATAAATTTAATATAATATTAATTAAAATATTAGATTAGTATTAAATAATATAATATTAAATTAGATTAATATTAAATAAAATGTTAGATTAAATATAATAAATATTAATTTAAAATTTTCATATAATATAATATTAGTTTAAATATTACATTAGCAAATATAATATCAGATTTGAATAGATTAGTTAAAATATTATATTAAATGTAATATAATATTAGTTTAAATATTAAATGTAATATAATTACTTTAATATTAGATTAGTATTAAATAAACTATTAGATTAAATATAATATAATATAATATTAGTTTAAATATTAAATATAATATAGTATTACTTTAATTAAATGTAATATAATATTAATTTAAATATTAAATGTAATATAATATTACTTTAAATATTATGTGTATTAAATAAAAGATTTGTTAAATATAATATGATATTAGTTTAAATATTAAATGTAATATAATATTAGTTTAAATGTTAAATGTAATATAATATTTTAGTTTAAATATTATATTAGTATTAATAAAATATTTGATTAGTATTAAATAAATATAATATTAGATTAGAATCGATTAGTATTAAATAAAATATTAGATTAGTATTGAAAAATATTAGTTTAAATGTAATATAATGTTAATTATATTAAATGTAAAAATATTAGATTGGTTTAATCAATATTTTATTCATTCCTTCCATTGCTATTCCAACTATACAATCCAAACGACATTTTTACTAACCCGAATAGTCCAAAGTTAGTACTATTCTCAAACGACTCGGGTTAGCACTATTCTCAATCACTGACTCAAAAATCGCTATTCTTGCACTAATTCTTGCACGATCCAAACGGACCCTTAGAATTTAGAAGGTTGCTTCTTTTTATGTCTGGTGTTGGTTTTAATGGTAGATTACAGAGCAGATACTATCTGGATTCTGGATTCTGGATAACATGATTCTCTAGCATTTATTGATAACATTGCTGCCATTTTTCCTGTTTAATTTCTTTGCTTTTTGATGGTTGATTAGTGGCTTAGTGCCAGACTGCCAGTTATGTGCAAGTGATGCATGTGCTCATCACAAATATTTTCATTTATTATTCTTCAGTAGTAGGAGTAGGCCATTAAAATAATAAAATACCTCTTGAAATGCAAAGAGAAATGGGGCAAGTAAACTGATTGGTTGGTTGTGCCATGATGACTTGTCAAGTAACAACTGTCCTTTGTTTTAATTTATATTTTATTTATAAAGTTCAAACAGTGTTCTGAATAATTTAATTTGATACATTACAAATTAAAATTTATATTTTTAGAAGATTATTTTCTTTGAGAGGAGAAATTTCATTTATTTGTGACTTCATAAAATTTCAATATATCTCGATTTGAACGGTTTAAATTGGTTTAAATTGATTTTAAATTTTAAAAATTGAATATTAATTTAAAATGCTAGCATGTTGGTTTTGCAATGACAAAACTATCACTCTGATCAGAAACCTCTTCTCTTTCACCAAACGCGATTTAAAATCGGATTTGAAAGAAATTCGATGATCAGAAGAGAAAATCTTTCAACTAAACTTAAAGGTAACTTTTAAAAATATCAACACAGAATTCTCTTCTCCATTTTAAAGTTTTTGATAAGCAAACTTCAATTCACAATCTTCTCTTTTCCTTTCTTTTCTTTTGAATTGAACTCAATTTTTGTTCATCGTTGTTCCAATCAGAGCCTACGTGTTTCGACAGATGGAATTACGATGAGAACTATTCTAACCTTTTTAATAAGTGTTTATTGAGGAGGGTTCAAATGCCTTCATTTTTTGTGCCTCCATTCTTTAAAACTTTAATAACTCAAAATTTAAAACTTAAATTCAAAATAAAATTGTTAGATATGAACAACATTATTTTATCTATGCACGTATAAAAAATTATGGCATTTCAACTTTATCTTGGTTGTCATCTTGAGCTTGTAAAAATGCATACTAATGTGGATAATTTCTAGACGATTTTTCAACTAATTGATTAACATAAAAACAAAATTGAAATGTGATAATTTTTTATGAGCACATAGAGAAAATAACATAGATCACATCTAACGGTTTTATTTTGACGTTTAAGTTTTAAATTTTGAGTTATTAAAGTTTTTTAAAATGGAGACACGATGGAGGCACAAAAAATGAAGGCATTTGAACCCTCCTCATGTTTATTAATGTGCGAAATATATTTGATTCATTACGCTGAAATAATTATTGTATTATGTGGTAAATATTTTGATATTGTTATATATTCCACAATATCTGTCTCAATTCAAAAAAAATTTGAAACGAAATTTCAGAAAAATAATCTAGAAAATAGATTGCTAACTAACTATGTATTACAGTTTATACCAGAGATTACATTCTATCATCATTCATCTCGATATTTGCGCCACTAAAACCTGACAGCAGAACAGTAAGTTAGCGTAATTAATCTGTAGCCATTTTATCATAGAGAAAGAAAAAAGAAAACAATCAAATAGGATACGGTGGAGATTTCTTTAGCCTAAATTCATGACTGAACAGTGCTTTCTCCAACATGGTTTCATATTATCAATTATTTAGGAAAAAAAAAATTAATTAAAGATTGTTGCATCGATTGTAGATTTGTCATATCAATTTCTTGTATTATGTGCATCATTACTTCAAACATGTCATGATTATTTTTTTTTTTGGAAAAGATGTCTTCAGGATTTTATATTTTGTTATACAGTGCTTCTTTTATGGCTTTTAGTTGTCAAATCTCTTGTATTATTTGTTTGTAATTTATTATAGCCAATTGTACACACACAATTGTTTGGCAATCACACAACTGGCCGACATTTTTTATTAATATCCAAAGTTAATTACAAATTAATAAATTTACCCATGATTCCCGAGTTTTTCCAAAAATATCCAAACCGGCCATTTTTAGCGTAACTTAACATAATTTTGCGTAATTTTGCGTATTTCATTATAATTAGCGAAATTAGTGTAATTTACCGTACCGTATTTTAGCGTAATTTAACATAATTTAGCGTAATTTAACGTAATATAGTGTAATTCAACATAATTTCAAGTAATCTAGCGTATTTTAGTATAAATATGTTAATTATAAATCAAAAGAAGTAATCTAACAAATAATTTATACAAAAAGTTCGAATTTTCAGTGTTAGATTTCATTATCTTGTTCTTCATAGTGTCTCTAAAAAAAAAAAAGAGGAAACCGGTCATTTTATGGCCGGTTTGGACATTTTTAGAAAAACTCGGAAATCATGGGTAAATTTATTAATTTGTAATTAACTTTGGATATTAATAAAAATGTCGGCAACTGGGTTATACACCATATCACAGTGTTGTAAATAACGGTATACTCTCGTCGGATAGACAGAGTATCCCGAAGCGATTAATCGAAAATAATTGACCGATTAGTTAGAAAAATTTGTAACAGTTTAGTCGTCACTAACGAATAATCAGCCAATTAATCAGCTTAAACGGCTATTTTTTTACAACACTGCCACATCGTACTCGCCACGGATATAACCGAATGATATCAGCTTCATGCTTTGTGATTTTCTGGCTTGCTATTACTAAATAATAACGGGTAAAAGTGCACAAAATAACATCTAAGTTTCCTTTGTGCTATTTTAAAAAAATTATTTATTCTGTGTACTACGAATAATAAAAAAAAAATCACGGTAACAATTTTTTATTCGCAATGTTTCCGGACATGTTTCCGGAGTGATGTGTATTTCTTTCCGAAGATTTGGTCAAATTGAGCGTTTAAAATTTGGTCAAATAAGGAAGATTTGGTAAAATTCTGCATTTAAAATTTCTTCTCAATACCAATTCAAGCTATTGAAATCCTTTCTAATTTTTTTTTATTGAAATCGATTTATTGCCCAAGTGATAGTTTTACATAAAAAAATTCATAAACTTTAAATTCATTTACAATAGAGTCAAAACAGTAAGAAAATAATAAAAAATGAATACCTTAAAATTAACTTATAAATCTTCTTTTTATTGCGAAATTTTTAAAGTTAGCACAGTTTTAAAAAAAATAAGAGTGACCTATGGTGCTATACATAGCACGGATGGGGTCCGTGCTACGGTCAAAAATTTGACTTTTTAAAATTCTAATGGTCGATCCAACCGTTCAATGTGATAACCATATGAATATGTACTTGCAAACTAAATTTTATATTTTTTCGAATTTTTTTACTATTTTTTTAGATAGGTAGAAAAATCAGTGTTTTCTGAAAATTCTGGACCATCAAAATTCTACCTATCTAAAAAAATAGTAAAAAAATTCGAAAAAATATAAAATTTAGTTTGCAAGTACATATTCATATGGTTATCACATTGAACGGTTGGATCGACCATTAGGATTTTAAAAAGTCATATTTTTGGCCGTAGCACGGACCCCATCCGTGCTATGCATAGCACCATAGCCTCACTCAAAAAATAAACCAAAAAACCATCGTTTTTGAGAAATTCGAAATCTAACACGGCCGCAGAATGATTATGCGGCCCCAAATGCTGAGGACCGCACAGGCATTATGCGGACCCAGCCAGGGGTCCGTAGAACCATTTTACGGCCCCGTATATTTTTTATTTTTCTTTTGGTTTTTTATTTTTTATTTTGAGAACCATTCTGCGGCACCACGTGGGGATATCTCAAAGTTTGGTTTTTTAATAATTTTTTGTTCTAGAAATGCGTGCCCCGTATGAGATTTCTCAAAATTTGCTTTGACAAAAAAAAATAATATATGGAGCCGCAGAACACCTGTGCGGTTCCCAGCATTTGAGGCCACACAGACATTCTGCGGCCGTGTTAGATTTCGAATTTCTCAAAAACGATAATTTTTGGTTTATTTTTTTTTAAACAATGGTAGTTTTAAAAATTTCAGCTTAACTTTACATGAATTCAGAAATTTATAAACTTTACATGCAACTGCATTACTTGTGGATTAGATAGGTTTCAACAATTTGAATTCATCGTTTGAAGTCTGTCTAATTTTTTTTCACACTAGCTTAAACTCTTTATACAACAAAATATGATGCATTTAAGAAAAAAATAACAATTCGTTGTTGTTGGCAATGACTTGGGCAAATTTGATTTGGCAAGAAAAATCATTCTTGAAAAAATTAACATCTTGCAACTAACTTTTATATAAAATCAAGTGGCCGAAATTTGTATTTATACCATTTAATAAAAAAATAACCAAAATACCTCAATCAAATTACGGCATTCGAAAAATGCCAGAGCTTCCAAACTAATCTGCGGCCCCATTCTTGAGGAGCCGCAAATTGGTTTGGAGGTCCATCAAAACCTAAACATATTTAATATTACAGTAAAATGCATTTTTTGGTTTTTGAGGGCCCGCCAAACTAATTTGTGCCCCTCCACAACGAGGCCGCAGATTGGCTTAGAGACTCTGATATTTTTCAAAATCCCTACAAAACATGATTTTTTGATTTTTATTTTTCAATATGGTATAAATAAAAATTTCGGATCAAGTGGGCTCAAATTATATGCCGGTTCTAAAGAAGCATACTCAAGTTTCAATTTTTTTTAATTTATCCTTCTTTTCCAACGACTCGCATCCAATTGTATTAGAAAAATTTGTGCCCAACTAAGTTGGAGATTCCTCATCTTTGTTTCATTAATATTTGATATGCTCATAATAATTTGCAATTGGTCCCACATTATCCGGATATCCCACAACCACAATTTTTTATTTTTAAAATAGAACCAATTTTAAATATTTTAACAGAACAAGCATCATTGATTTGGTTTTATAAAGAATAGCTCCACCGATTCGCAGAATCAGTGGAGGCACAAACATGTTTGCTCCATCGATTCACAAGTTCGGTGAAGCTATTTACTACTGATTCTGTGGTCAGATTGTATAAATGGGTCACAAAATGGATCTACCGATCCAGAGGATCGGTGGAGTCGTTTTTTTGTAGAATCCAAATCAATGGTGCTTGTTTCGTTAAAAATATTAAATTTGACCAGATCGGTGGAATCGTTTTTTGTAAAATCCAAATCAATGGTGCTTGTTTCCTTAAAAAATATTAAATTTGATTCTATTTATTTAAAAAAAATCCACAACCACTAAGCCGATATACCCGCGCACGTTTTATTCAATCATCACTCGATTAAATAAAATTGCTCTCTCTAATTATTTGATTTTGAGGTATTTTTAACGTCTCTCTGTAATCTCTGCACCTCGTTGTCTCTTTTTTATTGTCACCATCAACTCATGCACCTCGTTGTCTCTTTTTTATTGGTTCAAGGACATTAATTATTGTTCGTGGAAAGCTCGTAAAAGAAGGTATTATCTTTGTTCAACATTCAAATGTGATGTGGTTTATTTGTATGATATGTATTATTTTTACATAGAAGAAAATTACACTTAACATCATTTTTTTCCACTTGATAGTTCCAAAAATTTTAGTTAACTTTTTTAGACTTTTGAGTTTGGTGAGTATTGCTATTCTATGCAATTTTTTAATTATCGTGTTTGACTAATTTGCCAAACATACAATGATTGAATTTAACGATTCATTGTATGAGTGAGTTTGTAGGTTCAAGAACATTATAACTGCAAGATTAAAGTTGAATAACTAATGGAATTAACAAGAGTTTACGAAGATGAAGAATATAGATTGTAATATCAAATAGATTAGTAAAGTACATTTGAGGTTGTTGATTTCAGAAACTATCCGTTCGGTACAAAAGTAAACCGTTCAATACGGAATGTATTGACATGGTATCGGTCGGATACGGTATGAGGCGTTACAGTACGGAAGAATTATTCCGTCTGACTATCGTTTGGAACGGAACGTTTCGTTTCAAGTTAGAGGACTCTCCTCGGTGTTCCGTTCTGAACAGATATAGTCCGTACTGTACGCTACTCAAGAAACACCAATTTTGGAAAAAATACACTCGTTATGTACAGACATAAACGTACTGAACGAAATGTGTAACGTTCAAAGGTGAAATTCAAATTGAAAGACATTTGAATTATTCGTTCCATACGGAAGATTACCGTTCTGAACGGTAGAGTTCAAATACCTAATTCTGGAGATCTCTTTATAAATAGAGTAAATACCACAACTCAAGAATTAAGCAAGCCGCCTCTAATTTCCAAAAACACAAATTCTGTGTTCTTGAGAGCTTTCTTTTTTTAGAGAACTTAAACTTCAAACCTCCATTGATAATCTCAAATCCAGTTGACAAATCTTCTCTAGATTTAGTTAGAGTGTTGGTTCTTGTTCGATAGTGTGGAGATCTACTTTAGTACTCCATTGTCATAGTCGAGTGATTTCCCCGCTTTAGGGTATTAAGGGGCACCGGCTCGAGCGTTTCCGCTCACATATAAACATAGTTGTGTAACGATCATCTGCTTAGGACTCTCCAACTCGAGCTTATAGGCTCAATTTTGTACACGAGTTAGGCAGTGACTTCCCACCGTTGTTGGGCTCACGTGTTAGAGTTGTATCCTTTCTTTTTGGGTAATAGGAAAAAGGCGCCGACGAGGTTGCTTTACCCCGAAGACGTAGGTATTTTACACCAAACTCCGTTATCATTGTGCGCATCAAATTTCTCTAACTCTACTCTATTTACTTTATATGTACACACTTACTTGTTGAAGTGATTGACTTGTTGATTTAGAGGGTTGAACAGGAAAACAACTATAAGTCTTTGAGGCTACCTATTCACCCCTTTAGGTGCCGTTAGGGACACAAGTATAACTCCAAAATCGATCATATTGACTTCAAATGATCAGACAGATCCAAACCGTTGAAACCGATCTACTTTACGAGTGATGCAGTACATGAAATTTTTTGAAATTTATTTTAATATAAATCAAGAGGTAAAAAATATGACTTTGTACATGCAAAAAAATGAAGTCTTATAAGTTATTAATGCATTCATTTTTCATCTATTTTTTACCGCTTGACTTTGTACTAAATAAATTCGAAAATTTCATAAAATTGTATGTACATGCATCACTCGTGAAGTAGATCGGTTTCAATGGTTTGGATTCATTCTGTTTGAAGTTAATCCGATAGATTTTGGAGTTATGCTCACCAAACTTTTTAATGAGCACAACACACCCTAGCTTCGCTCACATTTTACTCCAAATTATACATAAAATTATACAAATATCTAAAATAAAAAAGAAAGGGCAATTGACCTCATTCATTATATACAATGCTTTAAAATTTGGTTATATTCGGTGAATATACGGCTGTATATTCCTATTCAGTGTCCGGCCGAATAAAAAATAGCTATTCGGACCGAATATTGAATCCATGCTTCAAAAAAATTAAAAGACATTCAAAATCCATTAAAAAGAGTTCTGGACCCGAATCCATAACCCATTAAATGAGTTGCAGACCAGCCAGGTAGGTATTCTCTTCGAGCGTCCTACTCAGAAGTCTTTTATAACTTCTTTACATGCTTTCTTTTGTATTTAAGTACTGTGGGATTAAATATTTCATAAAAATTCTACATATATAAATCTGAATAAGAATCCGCATATTCGGCCGCATACCGTATATGTGGTATGCGTTGGCCTTCCGAATACCGAATACCGAATATTAAAACACTGATTGTATATAACTCCATCCCTGCCCACTTTTGATTTGTCAGTTCCGCAATCACTAATGAATTTAGATTCAATCAGGTACCTGACTTGGTAAAATGAAATTTGAACTGTTTATTTTAATCTAACACAATTTTAAAAACCTCCGAATCGGAGAATTTTTTTTTTATATGAACAAAGTGCCAGAATTACAAATAATGTAAATATTCGAATTTTAACTGAAACGAATAAAATGTATTAATTTGTTTGATAAATTAAAATTTAAACAAGTCATTTTCATTTAAGCCAAATCATTCAATCTTACACTTCAGATTTAGTAGGATGCTACTGCAAGTAGCAAAGTGCTTGTTATTATGAAAATAAATAATAAAAAAAGGAGAAATAATGAAAAATTGGTAAGATATTTACTTGCATATCAATTTTAGTAAGATATTTACTTGCATATCAATTTTATATTTTTTAGTAAGATATTTACTTGCATATCAATTTTATATTTTTTACAATTTTTTTACAATTTTTAAGATAGGTAGAAAATCACTTGATCTGAAAATTCTGGACCATCCAAAAACAGTGATTTTCTACATATCTTAAAAAATAGTAAAAAGATTCTAAAAAATATAAAATTTGATCTGAAAATACATATTCACATGGGGTTCATGTTGAACAGTCCGGATCGACTGTTAAAATTTTGAAAATGAAAATATTGATCCGTATTACGGACCAATTCGTACTATGCATAGTACCATAGACTCACTCTTAGAATATTACATTATTTTAGGATAGATCCAACATTGTTCGAGTCATATTTATTATTGACCGTCTGATGAGGGACATCCAAATCACACGGCTGAAATGTATTCAGGTTTTTCTTGAATATGAAGATAAATAGGTATCGGGTATGTACGCAGGGGAGTTTCCGCGTGTCACGTCCTAGCTGAAACTACGTGTCAAATCATAGGCCGTTAGATGGAAATCATTGTTGCGCAGTAGGAATGCCTGGAAAACATCTCATCCATTAAAGGGTTGATGGTACGGAACAGCACTAGATGGAATGATTAATCGAATTTCGCATTTAATGCGCGCATGGAACGAAGCGCCGTTATACTTGCGTCCTTTTGTGTCGGATTATTTTATCTGTGGCGTTGATTCTGTGTTCATCCGTGTAGTCAATTTAATGAATATTGCTGATGACGTAGTGACAAATCAATTGTTCGGAAAAAATTCGGCAAGGTAAAAGATTCGTGATTAGGGTATAATTCGAGTATAATTCGGTAATGATTCGGTACAGCAAGAAAACAAAAAAAAAAATCCAAAAAAAAAGATTTCGCATTTTTATCGTGAATAATTCATAATTCGCGTTTTATATGCGTTTTATTCGCGAATAAAACTTATTATACGTTTCTTTGCGTTTTATTCGGAGTTCGGTTCGGTAACGTCAAAAAAATATTTAATACGTGAGTCTTGTCACTATGGCTGATGAGTGACATAGTGACAAACGAATAGTTTGGGTTCGGTTTGGTGGGGTCAAAAGTTCGTAATTCGGGTATAATCCGGACATAATTCGGAAATGATTCGGTACAACAAGGAAGCAAAAAAAAAATTCCAAAAAAGAGCCCAAAAAAAAATCGCATTTTTTTGCGTTTTTCTCGGGAATAATTATGATTCGCGTTTTATTTGTGTTTTATTCGCAAATAAACATATTACGTTTTTTTTTGCATTTTATTTGGAGTTCAGTTCGGAAAAGTAAAAAAAAAACAAATAAAACGCGAATTATTCGCGTATATTACACTATGCTTAGTGGTTTGACACTACCCATCAGGGGCTGCCCGAACCCGGTCCGCCCGTGCCCGGTGCCCGAGGTACCCGTACCCGTGCCCGGGTATACCCGGGTACGGGTTTCAAACGGGCAGGTCACCTATTTTGGAGAAAATCCGGGTGTACCCGTACCCGCCGTACCCGAACCCGAATACCCGTGTACCCGAACCGCACCCGCACCCGTTTACCGGCTACCCTTACCCGTGTACTGTAGCACTGTACCCGAACCCTTTTTTTTTCAAATTTTTTTCCCTCCGGTTCTACACTAACCGTGTTCAAATATAAACCTATTTAGATTTGAATTTATATTTAATTTAGATTTGAATTTAGATTTATATTGTTTTTTTTTCTTTTGAAATTCGGCAGAGGCACCTGCCTTGTTTTTTTTTTCTTTTTCTTTTATTTAATTTAATTTAATTTAGATTTAAATTAGATTTGGATTCAATTTAGGTTTTATATTTAGATTTAGATTTATATTCAATTTAGATTTAATTTAATTTAAATTTAATTTAGATTTCAATTTATATTTAATTTATATTTATATTTAATTTAGATTTGAATTTAGATTTGAATAGGTTTTATTGTTTTAAAGTAATTGATTTAAGATATTTTTTATTTATATTTTATTTAACCTATTGAAAATAAATGAACGTTTAGAAAATATATTATCAATTTAAAATGTAAACTACAAATTTCAAGAGATAAATAAATTATGAAACTATAAAATTAGAATGCCGACATTTTTTATTAATATCCAAAGTTTAATACAAATTATTAATTATGTTGAATATTAATATCCAAAGTTATATTACTTCTTTTGATATATAATTAGCATTTTATACTAAAATACGCTAGATTAATTGAAATTATGTTGAATAACACTATATTATGTTAAATTACGCTAAATTACATTACATTACGCTAAATTACAAATGAATAGGGAGGATATTTTTCACTGAAAAAGCGAAAAACGACGGTGAAACTTCAAACGGTCATAAAACGACGCTCGAGTGTCTGATTTCAGCAAATGACCACTTTTCGGAAAGCTTGCAAAAATGCGCATGCGTCTGTGCCAGCTATGCTGGATTTTGAAATTCAGAATCGCCAAAAAATAAAGGGAAGAGTCTCAAAACTTGAGTTGAAGTTTTCGATTAAAATTTTTATTTCTATCATTCAATCCAAGTAGCTCAGTAAATTAGTTACATAATGAACTTGCAGATTACCAATTTTTACTATTTTTGGAATTTTTTTACTATTTTTTATGATTAATGAAAGATGAGCAAAATCAGTCTATTATAGCGTAATTTTGTGTAGTTTAGTGTTTTTTATTTCAGCATAATTAGCGAAGTTATTGTAATTTAACGTAATTTAGTATAATTGAACATAATTTATTGTAATATAGTGTAATTCAACATAATTTTCAAGTAATCTAGCGTATTTTAGTATAAATATGCTAATTATACATCAAAAGAAGTAGTATAACAAATAATTTAAACAAAAATTTCAAATTTTCAGAGTTAGGTTTCAAATTTCAAATATTTTGGTCTTCATAGTCTCTCTAAAAAAAAAATGGAGTAATAATTTTATGTATATATATATACAATATTTGATATTGAACTATTCAGATTTTAAAAGTTTAATTATAAACACGTGACGTAATAATATTCGTACGACACTGTAAAAAAAATAAGAAAACAAAACAGAAAACAAAACAGAAATTTTTGGCAGAAACAGAAAAAAAAAAACCCGTCTACCCGAGATGGGCACGGGTTTGAAACGACCAGGGCAGACTTTTTAAAAAAAAAACCCGTCTACCCGTGCCCGTTGTACCCGAGTACCCGTTGTACCCGTTGTGCCCGCTACCCGTCCCGGGTTTTGCCCTGCCCGGCCCGAGGTACCCGAGAGCAAATGCCTAACTATGCTGATGAGTGATGATGATTTTTGTAGTGTTTTAATTTATATCGCGAGTTGAAAATCAAGCCATTCAACATACTTTCAAATCTCTGTGTATATTACAGAGATTTTTTTTACTTTGTAGGTTTCAAAACCATAACCTGTCACATAAGAGCTATGAATCTTTACCAGTAGATCAAAAATAAATTCTTGATGGTTTTTGCAGTGTTACCGAAATGATATTTTTACAGTAATGTAATTGTTGTTCACGCCACTATAGTATAATAGCTAATTAAATATTAATTTTATAACTAGTTCTGTGTCAAATAAGTTTTATTAATTATCAAATATAATAACGGATGCTTCAATAGTACAACTTCAAATTATAACTTTAAAATTATGCATGTTAAGAAAATTAGAAAACTGTTGTTGTTAACAACAAAGGGTTCATTTTAAATGTCACCGTGTATACGTCTAAAGAAAAAAAAAAATATTTGTCTTTGATAATTAATGAAATTTATTTAAAATCGATATTTTCCTTAAATATGCTACAAATTTTTTATGTTTTTAATAAAGAGCAAAATGAATATTTTATAAATATAAAATGAGTTTTAATATAAATGACATTAAAATGGTAAAATTGTGAGTTTTGAGGTTAGAAGGAAATATGTAATTTTGAAATTTAGAGGGCTAAGTACTTTATTTTAAAGTTTTTGAGGGGTATATGTGAAATTTCACCTAAATTAAATAAGGCGGTGCTTTACATTACTTTAACATTAATACCCATTTGTGTGATTGCTGGTGATTGATTGATGTTACAAGTTACAAGTTACAACTTTACAAAAAGTCACCAGGGACTTGACACGTGTTCAAATCAGAGCAAACCTGATGAGCCACACGAATCAGCTACATGGATAAATCGGTCTATTGCTGTACTGCATTCAGTAGTTCTCTTGTGTGAAACTGGCATGTGGGGCCCTTGTAGGGGTAGGCAATTAATTGCTCGTGCGCTATTTCAGGTTCCAAGGCAGGCAACGAAACAATTTTCGAAGCATTGCTCTGAGGGGAAATGAGATAAAGCAAAATGATTTGGTATTTTCGTTTGAGATCTTTTTCTGATTGTGTCCGGATCAAAATTTATGAGATAATTTGTAAAAGACAGACACGTGGCGACTTACTATTGGAGGTACATAATCTAATATGTCGGGGGACCCGAAGTGGATTTGGGCCGGATACTCCGATCCAGTTACTTGTGTACAAATTAAGCCCATCAACCAGATAAGAATGTGAGAAATATCAACCGTGTCCCTTGTTTTTGGGCTCGTTTAGAAAAAGGAAGCAATTTGGGTCCGACACTTTTCGGACTCAAATTGAATTTGATGGACTCCGTGTCCATCCGATCCGCTTTACAATTCATACAAATATTTATGGGCATGGATATTGGAGCGAAATGCACAGATTTTAAAGCAGATCGGACGAATACAGAACTCATCTGACTCAAATTTGAGTCCGATGGGCGTGGGACCCAAATTGTTCCCTTAGAAAAACCAATATGTATATTGACTATTAAAAGTGTGGCTATGATACTTGCAATCCGCGTAATGGTTTGTGCTATGAATTTATTTCTTTATTTAACCAAAAGCTCATATAATTGATTCGAGCCGACCAACATGACCTTCATATAAAAATACACTTTTTTTAAATAGGTAAAATACCTCGTGATCTAAATAGTTTGGACCATTAAAAAATAACAATTTTCTATCCATCTATATATACAATAGAATAATTATGAAAAATATAAAATTTGATCTCCAAGTTGATCATGTTAAGCTGTTTGGAACTACTGTTTTGTTATTTAAAAACAAATATATAAAATCCATAGTAGACTTAATTTGCGCATTGCATAAGTATCATAACTTCGCTCCATGTATATTTATTTGGTTATAAAGAGAACCCAACAACCTTATTGCTGCCTTTCTGAATTGGAGCAGGATAATTTATTATATTTACAAAACACACAATAAATAATTAAAGAACCAATTTCTTAACAAAAGTCCACTTTGCTTTCTTTTCCTTGATACCGAATAAAAGAACCAATCATAATGAAAAAAAAAAAACAAATTCTAACGTAATCTCTTAGAAAAGAAGTACTTACATATCCAATTTTGTTCTCTTGCACTGCTATTATTTAATTTACAGAAAGAAGAAGAATATAACTGCAAGAAAATAGCTGCTATAGCCTACAACACTGTCGTACCTTTGGCAATTTCATCCAAATGTTCAAATTTGAACCATTTCCAATTTGCGTATAAAGAAGCTTCATCATCAAAAGGTGGCGTCTCCTCATCTGGCATAGCATCATTCGCCTTCGCCGTACCTGGCACAGGAGGCAAATCAAGAATCCTTTTCTTGTACTGTTTTGCCATTTCTTCAGCCTCAGCATACACTCTCTGTAAATTTCAAATAATACAGCAATCGTCAAATATAAAAAAATTAAATATTCAGAAAATCTGTATACAAGGACCGTCACCTTCTTGTTGGAAAGAAATAATCCTGGTTCGCTTTCAAGCTCTGCAATACTGTTTACAAAAAAAGAAATAACAAAGAGATCAAATATATTAATTGAAAAGGAAAAGAAAGAAAATATACAGAATGCATAAATAGATTGTCACATTTTCCAATGGAATGGTTTTTAAATACGAAATCAATCAATAAAGAATCACACAAAAAACAAAGCAATATACTATCAGATTCGGTATAAACATTGCTGGTGTAGTGGTATGTATTTGGCATTCTACTGTCTACACTATTTCAGAGTAAATTTTTTTTTTTTAAGTTTTCCTGGATCTTTTGCTCTCCATTAAGCTAATTAGTGTGGTTTCAGGGTATAATCAAAGCTCAAAAATTAAATCATTGCATGAGATGTACCTGAGATATATTTTGTCAGCAAACATAGACTTGATAACAAGCACTTTCACCTCCTCACCAACCTTTAACACATCACTTGCTGATGTAACATGGGACCGTGATATGTTTGATATGTGCAGTAGCCCACTGAAATATCAGAAAAGGGTAAATGAAAAAGGAAGGGGCAAAGGGGTAAATTTAGCAAGAAAATTCTAGGGGCAGACAACAGTTTGCTTACCTTCTAATGGTGTCACCTATCGCAACTTGTGCACCGTATGAGAATATTTTGTTAACAGTCCCTTGTAAAAGAGTTCCAGGTTTAAGGTTCGTCATATCCTAAGAAAAGTGAAATACAAAAAATTTTAGAAGACAAATGTTTAATGTTTTAGAGTTTTTCCCATATCATACTTGATATTTAAGTGTCTAATAATTGTTAATATTTCCAGTGTCTTCAGAATGAACAGCCCAACATTTTCTTCATAATTTGGAATAACCCAAGAACTAGAACAAAAAATAAGTTGAGAAAGATCAAATTCACCTATTTTCTATACATCATATGATTAAATGTCACGTTGCAACTAACATTAGAATCCACTTGGGTTTTTTCCTTTTATTTGAGCTTGGGAACAAAAGGTAATTTTGAGTAGGTGGCAAATTTGTCATTATTAACAAAAATGTATTTTTTCCATTAAAGTTAAGATAATATAGTGGTTTGCAGCTATTTGCAACTATCTCAAGAAAAATCGTGACTTGTTTGCAAAATTGAGAAATGGCAAGCAATTCACCCAAATACCAACAAATATTGGTGTCACCTATTATATAAATATCTAAGCCCTCTCTATAATTCAAGTAAACTTCAAAAAAAGACAGATTCATGAACTAACCCATGCTTCTCTCTCGCTGATTATTAATACACTGGTGGCTTCATCTATCCTGACAATAGACACACGCATCCTTCGACCTACCTAAAAAATAAGTTAAAGCAAAAATTAAGCTTGTTTAAGCTCCGCAAACAATTCAAACTAACCAACAATCAGAAAACTGAGGAAAAGAAGAGGGACAAACTGGGAAAAAAAAGTGGGGGCAAAAGTGAAGGTGTTTACATTCTTTTTGAGATCAGTGAAACTTTTTACTCTGTTCATCAATTCAGTTTTAGGAAGGAACGCTCTTAACCCCTGTAACATTAAGAAGTAAAAGTATATGAAAAGTGAGAGTGGGATAACATAACGGAAGCTAAGAAGCGAAAATATGGTATATCAAAAAACTTGTACCTCAATCCTAGTAAGTAGGCCACCTGTATTCCACTCGGAAATAGTGACTTGAAAAGGTTCTTTTAATTGCATAATCTGAAAAAGTTTCCTTATATATTAAAAATGTATACGAGGAAATAAAGTACAATTCTCTCAGGTTATTAACTTAAATTGGCATTCATGTCATAGTCATGGATTTGTCATCATTTGTTGTACCATAGTTCGGACTAATATGCTGGAAATAAAATATATCTTTAATCAGGCAAAATTGAGAACTTGAGAGGTACAGGTGCAAAATATAATTTCTTTGGTTCAATTTTGGATCAATGTTGAGCATCAGAGAACATAAAGGAGACACTGAAGACTATGGTGCGGGGTATGATTTTTCAAGGCTAAAAATTGTTCCTTTGCAACTAGAGGGCCCACCTGCAGTGGCTGTATATAACTCATGCTTAAATTTGAGAAAACAGTGGCTGTATGTGTTTCTCTGATAACGCGTATATGTGCGGATAAGATAGTAACTGGTTTGAGTGGTTGCATGGAAATATGTGATGTAAAAAAGTGCTGCTTTA
This sequence comes from Carex parvula, assembly GCA_025461045.1. Taxonomy (NCBI): domain Eukaryota; kingdom Viridiplantae; phylum Streptophyta; class Magnoliopsida; order Poales; family Cyperaceae; genus Carex; species Carex parvula. The sequence goes on from JAJGRW010000428.1 coordinate 463,266, forward strand.
TAGGTGATGTAAAACATGAGCATCTAGTTGAGGCAGTGATGAATCACTGATTGCTACTTGAAATTAAGCTGAAAATATTTTGTTTCTACCATATATTTCCGTGTTTTGTTATTAAAGTTATTTGGCAATTTTGTAAGAGGATGGAGGAGGTAACTTGGTTTATGCAAATGCAAACAGCCAAACAGTTTTAGTCGCTACATTTTTCTTTTGAAAAAAAAAAAGGAATATGGTATTCATGACGTGCACTACACTAATTTACAGAATGTGAATTCATCTGTACACCAATGCCTTGAACTGTTGAATTCAATTTGACATTACAAGGTGGAAAGTGTAAACCCGGAGTAAAAATTCAAAAAGCAACTTATATGCCAGGTATTGACACACACACACACACACACATATATATCATTTCCAACCATGTCAGAAATCAAAACAGTGTTGGATTTCTATGTCCACAGTTCAATCTTGTCACGAGTTACTAAACTGTGCTATAAAAATAATTTAAGAAGATAAAAGGATCTGATGAAAAAGAGAACCTGCCTCACACGATGCCATGCGATTCGCCGAAATAGCTTCCTACAGGACAGCAATGGCCGGCCACCCAGAGTTCTTCCAAACACCTCGGCAAAAAACCACTGTACCAGCCTCCATGGCTCCTCTTTCTTCCTCTCCCTTCTCTCTAAAACCCTCTTCATCTCTCACTATCCCTACTTTTGCTTTGTCAAACAAACCCTTCTCTCTCTCCTCTTTTAAATCACACACCAATCCATTCACCTCCTCTTTGCAAAAGGGAAGCGCCTCCTTCGCCAGCATGGACCCCAGCATGTCAGACCCGATGCTCACGTCTAACTTCTTATCGTTTCCTGAGAGAACTACTCCCACGACGAAATCGCCAGGTTTTGGATCGTAATACTCGACCGTTACATGAGCTGATTCATGCTCTTTTTCTTGGTAGGTTTGTTGACTGGAGTTTGATTGAGTGAGAGTGTTAAAGAGGTTGACAAATGGAGGAGTGGAGTCGGTCGGGAGGGTAGGGAACTGGAGAGGGGAGGGTTTCTGGAGAAAATGGAGAGGAGAACGAGGAGGAGGAGCAGGAGGAGGAGAGGGTTGTTTAGGAGGCGATGGAGCGGGGAGGGGTTTGGGGTTGCGAAGAGGAGGGAGCCGAGACTGGGATGAATCGGCAAGGACGATATATCGGCGTTTTATTAAGCATTTATTCGAGAAAATTGGAGAAGGTAAGGGGCAGTGGAGTCGCATGGTTACCTTGCTTGCCACTGTCCAACAGGCAACAGCAGATGGCAATGGACAAAATGAATTGCCCGGCTAAATTGATCAGTAGTTTGGGTCCTCGGGACCTTATCTTTTCAGTTAGAATTGGATTTTAACGGGTTTGGCTTTGGCAGCTTCAAACCGGATCGTATGTAGTACTCCACGGTGGAGCTCACTACTTTACGGTTTGAGATTTACTCTCAGCCACTTTAAGATTCGGGTTAGAGCAGGAGCTGGATTATTTGTGTTTTGAGATTCGTGCAAAGTTAGAAAAACGGTCGGACAAATATCCTCTCCATTACTGTAAAAGATTCCCTTCACTTTACGGTTTGAGATTAACTCTCAGCCGCTTTGAGTCGGACTGACGAGGGGGGAGTATTATTGGGCGTTGAGATTCGTGCCAAATTAAAAGGAACGGTCCAGATCAAGTAATTGTAAAAGATTCCCTATTACGGTACCGGGGAGGATCTGAATTCCTTTGCTGAGAGCATAGAATAGAGGTGGCCCATATACCTGACATATAATAACGGGTTCAGATCTGAACCGTCAAACAAGTAACTAACGGTCAGCGTTGATCGAACGAATAGTAGTAGACCTCTAGGCTCCAGTTTCGTTTAGATCAGAGGTGACCAGTGACGACAAGGGAAGAAGGGGAAGTAGAAGGGAGGGAGAAAGGAGAGGGATCGGAGTTTTGGTTGAATCGAGGGGGTGATGATGGGGTACATGTGGAGAGTACGCCTCTCGTCCTTCCTCGTTGGCGCCGCCACCGCCTCCGTAACAGGGTTATGCCTTCTCTACAGGGATTATGTGATAGCTCACGACTCTATCTCCACTCAGGTCTCTCTCTCTCTCTCTCTTATTGATCTTTTATCTGAGCCTTATTTATGTTTTGTTCCCAAGTTGCTGGCGCCTATATTTTCCATTTCAACTTGAAGCACAGTAGCAAAGTAATAATTGGGGATTATCTGTGGATGTCTAAAATTCGTAACTGGTAAGAAATTCACAGATTTAGAACTGCATATGAATTTGATCCATATATTAAGTATCATGTTGAACTTCAACTTGCATGGTGTGTGAGAGAAGAGAATCAAGAGATTGAGCAAATTTGCTAGCATCACATAAACCTTGGGAATTTCTCAGAAGCACAGTTGTCCAAATCATTTTGAAAATTCACATTTTTTTTTTCGAATCCAGTAATATATATTCTGAAATTGCTTGAATTGGAAGCACTGTTGGATGAGATTCTAACTTGGGAACATACACAGATTAATTGCAAATTTTCATGTAATATTCATGAATTGTGGCATTATACCCAGAAAGATGCTTAGTGGCGATTTTCAGTGAGGTTATCCATGCTTTGATAGAGCATGGGTCTAATTTAAGTTCTTGGTTATTAAGTTAAACTGCATGAATATGGGGCTTTAAGGTAAACTGCATGTGAATAGAATAAAATGTAGTATTGAAGTTCTTCCTCCCAATAAGAGGAGAAGAGAACTATTAGAAGCTAGCGAGCAGTACTGTTTAAAAGGTATGGCTGGAGTGTTAAAATGACTTGTTGCATATCATACTGTATTACAGACTAGTAATAATACCATTTCTCATATGAGTCTATGGTACTATGCATAGCACGGATTAGTCCGTACTACGGAGCCATATTTTTATTTTGAAAATCCTAATGGTCGATCCGAACCGTTCAACGTGATCTCCACATGAATATGTACTTGCAGACTAAATTTTATATTTTTTTGAATTTTTTTACTATATTTTAAGATATGTAGAAAATCACTTGATCTGAAAATTCTGGACCATCCAAAAACAGTGATTTTCTACCTATCTAAAAAAATAGTAAACAAATTCTAAAAAATAGAAAATTTAGCCCACAAGTATATTCTCATATGGAAATCATGTTGAACGGTTCGGATTGACCGTTAAGATTTTGAAAAAAAAAAATATTGATTTGTAGTATGGACCAATCCGTGCTATGCATAGTACCATAGACTCACTCTTTTGTATCTATGTAAAGTATGAAGAGAGTGGTTTTGAGTCCTTTCGTCGCATATGGGACATTGAAGGGAGGGTTTTTAATTTTACAGGGGTAATGCATGACATTTCTAATAATATTTGTAGGGGTACGAATGACATTTTGGAAGATTGCCAGGGGTACATATGAAAATAATAAATTCTTTCTTAAGATGAGATGTTTTATAAATAGTATTGCAATTGATTTCAGCTGAAGGGAATTTCAGAAACATTCAATAAGCGGCACACAGCACTCGACCGACACATCACAGCATTGGAGAAGCTACAGAAAGCCGATGCCTCTAAACCTGTGGAGTCTGACTGAACACTGCAAACGTGGGGTCTCTCTTCTTTTCATGTGTTTGGAATTGTTGTGCTCCTGTTGCACTTGGTACCATTTTGTTGCCTATAATGTGCATGTTTTAGCACCTTTGTATTTTTTGAGATGTCACGTTTTATTTGTTTTTTCTCCGCTGTGTTTCCGCCTGTACTGGTCTCTTCAAATGACGAGTCTTCAAATAATGGAATGAAACTAATATTAAGGCAACCTTTTGTTATGCATTTCAGGTGCTGTATTGAAGTAATGTTTACGGTTGTTCTTTTTAATCCTTGACACTTTTATGTACATAATTCTATCTCATAAAGTTAAGTAATAGTTGCTTTATATATTTTGCAAGTAGCAAGATTAGCATATGTTATCTGACACAGTAATAGTTATTTATCTTGTTTTTCATTTTTACTGGAGATATCTGAGATGGAAATGTATTCCAACTGTGTAAAAATAGCAGAGAGAAATTTTGTACTATCCATTGAGAAGGGTAAACTAATAATTACTGATTAATTAGATATGACTATTTCAGTAAACTAAGAAGAGTCGAAATATGAAAAAACATCAAATTAAGATGTGGAAATAAGATATATGGATATTTTGATGGAGAAAATAATTGAAAATAAGAGAAATTTAACCGGGTATTGGACAAATTCATCCTTATAAATATATGTACCATAAGAGTTTAATATATCATAAAAGTGGATGTGCTTTAGAATTATCCTTATGTATTAAATTTTCTAATCCCTTTTATTCATATCTAATCAGCTGCCTTTTGGAAGATTCAGTATTTTTTTTTTTTTTAATTTCTGCTACACATGCATCATGTGTATCATGTGTAAGACAGACTTTATGCAAATGTGGACACTAGATACATAGTGTAAATTAACAATATATATACACACACAGTGTTTGAAACATCCAACAATATATATTGCCACAAACGCACAATTGCAACCTGCCCCAATCTATATTTAGTACCAAAGTTCCGCTTAATTTTTGTGGTTATTTGTGTTTTCAACTACATAGTATTGTAGGATTCCCATCAAACTCAGTTTCTATAATTCTATTTTCAAACTTCCAAAAATAAAACAAAATAGAATCAACAATGTTCCCGATCGAATGATCATTCCAAATTGGGTTATCTCACTAGGGTAAAATTGTGCATGAAAGAATACATAGAAGCTCATTAAATAGATACACAGTGCAACACTAAGTTAAATAATTGACATGATCAAAGTATCAAAACTTGTGGAAAAAATTCAATCACAAAAATTATAAGCTGATTTACAATTCTTGCACTCCACATATAATGCGTGCATGGCGGAATTCAATGCCTTTCTTGAAGAAGAGGTTCATCATTTTATTGTAGACAGCCCAAATCAAAAGGCTGTCAGAACCAGCCTGGTGAGCAAGGCCGATAGCACGCTCTACCTTGAGGATCTTGGCCACATTTTCCAAACCCCCATATAAACCATTGCATGACTTGATCAGGTGTTTTACATCGAACACATCATGGCCGAAGTAGACTGTGACATGGTATAGGAACCTCCGCATATCATCCAGCAGCTCTTGTCCAGACATGATCTTCATTAAAAATGCAAGATCATACGCGCCGTGGAAGGTTAACCATGTTTTATCGGACATGGAAAGTAATTTGGATTCCCAAAATAGCTCCGCAAATATATCCGGGTTAACACCCTCAGTTTTATTCTTCAAAAAATCAATTCCTTGCAATTTTAATAACTCAATTGAGCTCGGATCCTGTGAATCAATCTCGAGGTCAAATCCTCGGAAATTAAATTCCCAGGTCATAGAATCGTCGCTATCTCTGTTGGAAAGAGTAATCCCCAGTTGTATCAATTTGAGGTTATCAACATTTGCCTTGACAAGAGAATAGCGTTGCTCGGCAGAGAGGTTCCTAGGGTGTGCTTTCGTCTGGTAAACCAACCCGGAGAATTCGGTATCGATCATCACATATCGATATGAGTTAGCAACCTGATTTATGATTGCAAACTCCATTGCAAGATTATGCTTGAAAACAGGTCGCATCTGCGCTGCCCGGCTACGCCTTGCTTGGTGGAGAGCCATCTTACCTCCTCTGTCAATTCTCTCTATCTATCTCTCTCACTTTGTTCTTCAAGTCTCTCTATATAAGAGTCAATTCTTAAAAAATAGAAAGTATTTTAAAAATGGAAAGTGGAGCTACGCGCCAATTTTGGCATTCTTTTGAAGTCCAATTTTAAATGAGTTTCCTTTAATTGAAACTGCAAATCAAGAATACTCGATTTAACTCTACTCTTTTCTCATTTAGGGGGGCTAGAAAAGGTATAAATAATACTTTCTATATTTGTCAGAGTATGTATTAATTATTTCGATCTTGCCTTCAATATGTGGTACTTGAAAAATTAATTCATTTTCTCTTTATAGAGCCAGAAAAACTGGTATGTTACACTAAATATATACTGACATTGGATACACCATTAATGTTATCTCAAATTGTCAAGAACACCTTTATAAAAATATTATTTGGCCATTTTTGTTTCTAGTTTGCATGACAGCAAGATATTGCCAAAAAAATTCTAAATTTAATAAATATAAATTTTTATTAATAAATAAAGCTCCACTATAACTACTCCTGGTCAAAGAGATATATATATATATATAGAGAGAGAGAGAGAGGGGCCTAATATACAAACGTTTGTTCCTGGACTTAGGAACAAACGGTTCGGTTCTCCAATTTTTAAAGTCCAAACAGTCGATCCAAACCGTTAGATATTCAATCTATATTAAAATATGCTTGGAGACCAAATTTTACATTTTTTGAATTTTTTTACTATTTATTAAGATGGTTTGAAAACTGCTGTTTTTATTAAATTTCTGCAGGATTGAAAAACAGCGGTTTTCAAACCAGCTTAATAAATAGTAAAAAAATTCCAAAAAATGTAAAATTTGGTCTCCAAGCACATTTTAATATAGATTAAATATCTAACGGTTTGGATCGACTGTTTGGACTTTGAAAATCGAAGAACCGAACCGTTTGTTCCTGAGTCCAGAAACAAACGTTTGTATATTAGCCATTCTCTCTCTATATATACATACTTTTGTACTTTTGAGAATCCAATAAATTTATACATACTTTTAGTAGTATTTGCAGTTTTTCGATGCAATCCCTAGCATAAATTGTAATTAAACAAAATAAAATATGGACCGCAGTAAATTTCATGTCAAGTGTCAAAATTTTCATCAAACTTCATCATTTTTCATGTATATTATATGTGTATAAATTATATTTCAAAATTATATTTTTTATTATTATTATTATCAGGATTGTCAAATTAATCCATTATTAATAAATCACAATGGATCTCCACCCATTAAACTAATGGCTATGAGATCTCATGGGTTATTATAAGTAAATAAATAGATGAAGACCACGTTCAAAATATCTGTGGCACTGTGAATTCTTTTTGAATGAAAAACAAAACGAATTTAATAATCCAACCATTGCCCAGTCCAGTTTAAAAATAAACAACAGTAAGCAAATTACACAAATTAAATTGGTACCTGAATTGTTTGTTTCGTCTAAATGAGAATTAAGTCACTATTTTGAGTTTGAACAACACCGTGCGAAACCGTGTATATATCGTCTAAATGGGAACCTATCCGAAGTCCAAACAGTCGATCTAAACCGTTTAACATGATAGATATATTGAAATGTGCTTTCAGATCAAATTTTATATTTTTTTGAACTTTTACTATTTATTAAGTATTTTACAAAATCGTTGTTTTCAGACCATTGAATTTCTGTACCCATCTTAATAAATAGTGCAACTTAGTGTTAATAAATATCTGATTGTCCGCGTTACGCGGCAGATTCGGTCGCATTAATCTGCATATGCATATGCAGCCGCATTAATATTATTGACATAACAACATATGCATATGCAGCCGCATTTTAAACCAATAAATATTAAAATAATGACAACAATAAAAAAAAAAGGTCCAGCATTAAATATTTTTGAAGAAGAAATTTAAAGGTCAGGCCTCCAGATTCATCCAGCATTAAATTATTCCTATATTTTATTAGATCAGTAAATCATGTTCATACAAAAATGTTTATTAATTTTAATATCTTTTCAAAAAATGTCAAATCACCAAATTTAGTAAAGATTAAAGACAGTATTATTTATGGCAAAATCAATTTGACTGTCCGAAACAAATCTGTTTTTGTTTGAAACCAAAATGGTAAACCATCAGAAAGATTTTGCTAAATGTAATTTTTAGCGAAAAACAGGGAAAAAGGAGGCCCTCAGGCCCAAACTGAATTCATTGGTTTGAGGGCCCATTTAAAATTGCATAGACGTTTAACCCTAAACGGAGCACGTGCTTATCACGTGCAGATGGATAGCCCGTCACAGTCTTCTCCCCCTCTTATTTTGAGCATTCTATTTTCTCTATTTATCAAGCTGTAGCGAGTTGATTTTATCATATTAATCAACTCTTTACACGAAAGTTTGTACCGATATGTCACTCTATATTACGGCTTACTTTTTCTCGGGCAAAACGATTCCCCAGATTCAATTGCTATATATACTCCCCTGATCTGAAAATTTTCGACTCCTTTCGTTGCGCGAATCGGCACTCTCTATCGATCTCTCTCAGTCACTAGATCGGTTTCTGAAGGTTTGGTTCAACTCGACTGATCTCCTTTTGCTTTTGAATTAGTCTGATCAATTGTTGCGTTGGATCGAATTCGATCGGTGCTTGCATGCACTTGTGTCAATTTTAAAGTAGTTTCGACTGGTTTCTCAAAAAAGAATTCTGAATTATGCGTGGTCTAAACTGTCTATTCTCTTTATCCAATTCCAATCATGTTTTTATATGAAGCTCAGTTGATTTTGGAATGTTTTATAATTTAGCACTTTCTTGCTTAAAGCAGTGGTCGTGGAATTTCCATAATTTGAATATATAGCTTCTGAATTGGACTAACATGCGTAATTACACATTTAATTGGTTGTTCAATTTCTTATAGAGGTTTAACCTTTCCACCTGCAAAAATTCTTCTCCACTGTATCGTTCAATATGAAAAGTGCATTTTTCAGTTCTATAATCTTCGAATTGATTCAATTTCCGCGGCTTAATCTTATTTTATCAACGCTTGATATCTGGATTACTAGAAAGAGGTATTTATTGATCAATTGATAAACGGTTTGGCAGAGATCAAGCTTATGTGGTAATGGGGGCTCCAAAGCAAAAATGGACTGCTGAAGAAGAAGATGCACTAAAAACTGGAGTTAAGAAGCATGGAATTGGCAAATGGCGGAACATATTGAAAGATCCAGAGTTCAGCATGGCCCTTCGATTGAGATCAAATATTGATCTCAAGGTAACATCTCTTTTCCATATCCAGAGTTGATTGGGAATCTCTTTATGGTGGTTGGAGACTTGAATTTATCCCAGATCGTTATTAACACAAATAATCCTTTCAATAGACTGTAGTTTTGTGAGAGTATAGTTCAGTTTAGTATACCACCAGGCACATCCTAATTTGGTACCAAAGCTGACTGTTATACTGGTAGGTAGCAATCTCAGTCCTTCCATGCAGCGTTCAATCAAGCCTCCCTTTTCCTAATAATTAACATTATGTACCGAGACAAATCAAGTGGGCAAGGAAAACTATAGAGAGAAGTATTTTACAGAATTGGAGTTCAACAGATGTCAAAAATGGTTTTAAGTGGACAGTTGTATACGGAAAAAAATATGTATTTAAACCGGTATAGCTTTATTCCATCAGATCTCCTTCTAATTTATATCCTAAACTTTATTGCCAGGACAAATGGCGTAATATGTCCGTGACAGGGAGTGGTGGATCTGTATCAAGAGAAAGGGCAAAGTTGGGAAATAAAAATAGTAGGCGTCTCTCTTTAAGCAAAGTATTAGAGGAAGAACAAGGAGAATACATTCCAATGGCTATTAGCCCAAAGATAGAAGATAGTGTGGTGATTGATGTGACCCCTATTGCATCTAGTTCTGTGCCACTTAAGATCGAATCAAAAGGGACTACAAAACCACTAAAAAGGTCTGTAAATCTGTTTATAGAAAATTTTTCTTTCTTGCTGTTTTTGTTTCTTCCTGTCATATTTGGTGGCTCAATTGTATAGGTCGGCCTCATTTGCCCCTAAACATCAAATTCTGGCCAAAGATAAGCCATCTGGTTCAGAAATTCTTGGTTAAGATTTTTCTGAGATAACCATATTATATACAATTTCTTGTATTTTATAGAACTGATGGTTAGTACAGTTTTGTTGGCCCTTTCTTGTGTCCTTTCTGTCTGTTTTGTTTTTCTAAATTTTGTTGAATTCCTGTGGCCTACGTGTTCAATGCATGCCTTGTCCATGATTTTCAATTTATTAGAAATTTGTGTAATAATTTTTACCTCTGGATCCTTTTGGTTCTGACACAGGTTGGGTAATATGATATTGGAAGCCATAACTCAACTTCACGAATATAACGGGTCTAGCAACACATCTATTGCCATGTACATTGAGGTAGCCGATTGATTATCTCTTTTCTTTTATCCTCTTTTGCAAATTTTTGTAAGGACTTTTCAGATAAGAACTCTGGCACTTCTGACACACTTGCAATGAGCAGCCATCCATTGGCCTGTTGCTATAGTATAAGGTCTATATTTAAATGGCAATTTTTACTAGACTTTTTGTTACTAAGGACCAATGAACCAAAATCAAGTGAAGGGAGTCCAATTTTTCCTTATTACTAAATCTTTTGTTTTGCTTTTCTATCAGTGGAAACTAATGGTCTTTGCCACTACTTTGAATGAAAATTTTACTGTAATACTTCTTACGAAACCCAACTGGTTCTTATATATTTACATTTCTTAGGGAAAATGCCGGGTGCCCCCAGATTTTCAGAGGCAATTATCTGCTAAACTTAAGACTTTAGTCGACTCTGGAAACCTCATCAAGGTACAATTCTAATCAAGTAGTTTTGGACACAACATTAAACTATGATTGGTTATTCCAGTACTAGTCTTGACCATGGGATACCTATTTCTTTAATGTTTTAGGTCAACAGAAACTATAAGCTAGCACCAAGCAGCACAGCATTGCAAGAGAAAACAGCAACGCAAGCAGAACGTGACCAGGCAATGACCATACAGGAGGCTGCAGATTCTGCAGCCAGAGCTGTGGCAGAGGCAGAGATAGCAGAGGCAGAGGCTGAAGAGGCAATTAGAAAGGCAGAGAAAATTGAGGCAGAGGCCCAGGCTGCTCAGGCCTTTGTCGACGTTGTGATTTTGCATATCAAAAATAGGAATTCAGCTCCTTTGGTAAGTTAACTCTTGTTAAGTAGGAGCTAAAATTTTATGTGTACACTGAACTATGATCTATTCCACTCTAATTGAGAAATATCATTTGCAACCTGCTTCCTCTCCAACTCTTTCAAATGTACCTGGTGTGCTTCATATGTTATTATGGGGAGAGAATATGTAGGGTATTCGGGAACTCTTCAAGCAATGAGTTCTGACCAAAGAAAGCTTGTTTTGTTTTCCTAAATTTGGCATTTGAGTAATCTGATTATATACTTTTGTAGTTGATGTTTGTTGCTAGCCTACCTGCTACTTAGGAAAATTTCGTATGTACCCCTGTATGACCTGAATGAAGAACTTATTCCATTTGCCTGCTTTATAGGAAACAGCATCTCTATCCTTCCCCTTCATTTTCACATAGAATTACTTTGTGCCACTCCTTTCTCTATGACTCATTCATCATAACAGAATTTGATAATTGGAGTATGATTGGGAACTTTCCTTCTGGATGGACAGAAGCAACTGTTTCAGTTCTTAAAGAAATATAGGTTCCACTAATCTGGCAATTCAATTTTGTATATCCCCTCAAGACCTCATAATACTTGCAAATTTGTTTTCAAATTCTTTTCAAAATACCCCTTTTCTCTTCAAAACGGGACGGATGCAATATATCCTTTTCAAGTTATTTATAAAATGTCTCCTAATTCATCCCCTTTTTCACTCATTGGTGGGGTAAGATTGAGAAAGCAGGGGTATTTTTGGGAAGTTGAGGAAATTGGCGAAGAATTAACCATGTTATAAAGTTTTCTCATATTTTGTGTAATTTGGAAAATGTTTGCACCAAGTTGGGTGGAATGGAATGTGATTACTGAGGGAAATTTTCTCATGCTTTAGAGCAGTCACAAGGGGCGTTTTATGGATATTTAAACTTCTAAACCATCTGAATTTCGACTTTCCAGGATGCATAACAAATTCTCTGATATCTGTGATCATCTCAAATTTCACTAAAATACTCATTTGTCACTACTTGGTTTAAATTTTGTTTACAGATGATTCAGGCTTGATTATTGGATGGCTTGCGCGCATTTTGCCTCAGCTTAAAGCTTATAATTCTGGTGTGCAGCTTTTAAATATATCAATAGGTCGGTATTTTGTATAGCTAAAAGTAAATGACATCTGAAAATTATTGGGGCAGCAAATATGGATTCAAGCAAATTTTTCTCTCTTTATGCTTCTTGTACATCCATAAAGATTTTTGCTTGAATATGTGCTTGTGCTTGAACAGTGTTTATGCAAATAGGCTTGGAATTTTAAAGTTGTTTAGTTTGCGAAATCACTCGACGAAAATAACGCAAAATTTCTAAATTAATTAACAAAAAGTGAAAACGTTTTAGCAGATTTTGCCCTCTTACTTACATTAATTCAATTTTATTTTTTATCCTAGCTAAGAACGCAGAATATAAATTTACTCGTATCCTCTGCATTCACTCAAAAAAGAATCTTTTGAGTTAATGTATCTGGATCGTCCGATTTGTTTTAAAATTCGTGCAGACTAGATCTACACTAATATTAAAGGGCTCCTGAATTATAGGCTATGACCGGATTGGCTCCTTTTAAAATCAGACGGCCGAGATGCGTTTAAAAGATGCTCTTTTGAGTTGGAGACGATGCGGACTCATTCTAGCCCAAACCGGGAACAAACACAGATCAAGTGGGATTTTTTATTTGTTGTGGCATAAGCAAAAAGTTCACACGTGTGCAAGTTCACGAACTATCATAGTCATAGAGACATAGACTCATAGTCTCATAGAGAGTACTGACTCGCTACACTAATGATAGCCTGGAACCGCCATAGAAAATTTCCAGAATAAACTGGCGGTAACTTGCACGGTTCTATTTTCAAATTGAAGGGCGCCGTATTCCGTACTTCTGTTCACCGAATCTTTTCGGTGTACGATAAGGAGCAACAAAAACCTTCGTTCTTCTGTGGCCTTTCTGCGAAGTTAATTACGTAGCGGGTTTATTTTTCGCTGTAAATTACCTGCTAGATTTTCTTTGCACGACGACTTTACGCTGTTACGCACCGATCCATTATTATTTGACTGGGTTTCTTCTCCGTAATTCGATGACCTAATGAAAAGAAACCTACCAACAACAAGTTATTGATTCCAATATAGAAACTGAGATCCTTCATCTTCACGGATCTTTCTCCATCTCCTGTCATGCTTACATAGCAGCATAACAGCGCAGTGACAAATTAATTATTCGGATTCAGTTTGACATGGTCAAAAATTTGTGATTCGAGAATAATTCGAATATAATTCAAGAATGATTCAGAATTATTCAAATCAGAGATCTGTTCCACAAGGGAGCAAAACAAAAAACAAAAAATAATATTATGAGAAAAGTTTGAGAAATATTCGCAAATAATTCGTAAAATTTGGGGAAAATTTGTAAAATTCGCAAATTATTCGCGAATAATCCGGTCAAAATTCGGTCAACCGAATAATTCAGTGTTCGGTTCGCCATCACTAGAAAAACGAATTATTCTCGAATTATTCACGAATCTTGTGACTATGCATAACATGACTATATACTATTTGAATTCAGATCCCCTGATGTAAGCGAACTTTTGAGATTGAATTTGGTCCGTCTGATCAGAATATGTACGAATGTTAAGGGGCCTGTGAATTTGCAAATTGGACTGAATTGGTTTGGATTCTGATTAGACGGTCCATTCTATTATGCATGGATTCACATCTCCTAAGATATCTCAAACTTTGAGTTGATACGTGAAAAATCCAGACCGTTCAAATCCTTTATGCACGAATCTCAAAGCACAATAATACCTCCGTTCCCTAGACAAGTATCCTCTCCATTACTGTAAAAGATTCCCTTCACTTTACGGTTTGAGATTAACTCCCAACTGCTTTGGGATTCGGGCTGACGGAGGGGCAGTATTATTGGGCTTTGAGATTCGTGCCAAGTTAAAAATAACGGTCCAGATCAAGTAATTGTAAAAGATTCCCTGTTACGGTACCGGGGAAGATCTGAATTCTCCGTTCCCTATCCTGCAAGTACCTTGTATTCTAATGAGCATTCGATCCACACCATCCATTTTAGATCAAATGGTCCAGATCAGGATCGCATTATTTGCCCTCCTTACCTGAATTGCAGCTGATATGAACCCAAGTTCACATGCTGTTGTTGGAACTTGGAAATTTGCTCGTGTGAATTGGTACGACGAATCATTAATCCAACTTGCCTAAATAAGTTATATTCAAGACACAAAGAGTTGTGCAAAAAAACGGGGGAAGATTTAAGGATAAATTTACTGATAGGATGAAAACATCCTCCAAAATATTATTCAAGACATGATATTAGAATTTAGAAAGAGAAAACAATATCACTATTCCTAAACTACATACAAATGTCGACAGATACAGCAATTATCCCAGTGAAATTCTAACAGATTTGTACAAATTACAAAATGTCTACAAAGAATTGCTCTGGTACTCTAACAAAACATATCAACAAAAAAAAAACTTGTGCAAAAAGTTAAACATAAACATGTAGTAGGAGCATTACCGACTTGATATATATGTTAAATGAAATTATACATAGACTAGTCACCATTCATGATTAAAACAAAAAGGCAAACAATAAAGAAAAAGGAGAGTAAACTAATTAGATCACAGACTGCATAACAAGAGACGACACTAGAACCCAAGACCATATTACATGACACCACTGGTTTTCGGTTTAAATAACCAACCAAACTGATATAACCTTTTGACTGCTTTTCAATCGACCTGCTTTACTACTGAATTCACCCTCTTTACTACTCAATTCCACCCTCTTTCACTACACCAACTGAGAAATCCATCCACCACCTCAGGAAAATACCAGCTCTTTGAAACACATATTTTCTATGGCAGTATATCCACGTCTCTCCAATTGATAATGGAGGTCTATCCCTTCCTAACGGAAGGGACTGTCTGAGGCCATGTCCATAGATGAGTCGTTGCAGCTCGAAGAATTGTTCTGGCCTCCAGGAGCAGGGTGGCTGTCACTGTTTGAGCAGTAACCATCACCTTGAGAGAGTTGGTACGACTGGAGGCTCCTGCGCACTGGACTGGAGAGCGCGTTGGAAAAGACAGCGTTCCTAGACTGGTCAGACAAGTTCAGCCGTGGTTGACCGAAGAGATTAGCCTGTGGGCTGTTGGAGTTTGGGTTCACGAATTGCACGGCCGGTTGTGAGTGCACTCTAGGAGAGACTGGTCCATCATTGCTACCATATTCCATCTCATGCTGCAAAAGGAAAATAAAAAATTGTAAAATATAAAAACATTTGAGGTTTTGGAATTTGATAAATATATTGATTTTCAAAATATAATAATAATTAGCATTACCATAGCAATGCTGTTTAATGCAGGACCTGATTTACTGGTAAGAACTCAGAACTGGATCCATATTGATCAGTACTGGTACTGGTGGCAATAATCTTATGAAGTTATGCACAAAATACCTTCAACGATGTATAAAACAAGCTCTTGGAGCTCATATCTTGCATAAAAAAAAATCATTTCAAAAGAAATAATCGAACCTGAATATGAGATAATATATCAGAAACGGTGACCCTTGAACCTTCTTCATGCTGTCTGACTATCCAGTGGTAGAGCTTGTCCTACAGGCACATCACAAATCTAATCTGATTAGATGCAGGTGAGAATCTAGCATAAACAAAGGGTAAGAACAATTCTGTTGGACCAGTTACCCTTCCCTCCCCCTCCTAGTGGAAACTTCTAATCCAGGTTTGGTATTTCCCTCTCAAGGGAAGTAACCAGTGCAAAAACTCGGCTTGACCCAACCTAATTAGAAAGAAATAATCAGTGGCTGTTTAAAAACTTGTTTTTGGAAATATCCGTCTGCTTAGAAATATGAAAACCTCTTTGAACCGACCTGGAGTTCTCAGATGCAAACCCTAAAGAGTAGTACAGAGTACGGACTTAAAATTAATTTCTCTGAGGCATTTGTAAACAATTTTGCTTCTTTGCAAAATTTCCTTTTCCAATTACAATCTTCCATAAGTACAGGCACTACTATGTGTCTCTAGAAATACTTGCACAATTAGGGCATTTCAATTCTAAAATTGACAGAATTAATCTGATGATTCCTTGTCAGAGTAACCAAGGAACAATAAAATAAGCGCCTGCTTCAAATAAATGTTAATCTGTGGAGAAATTCTTGAAACACGTATAAACCTATAAAGGCTAACAAAACAACCAAGAGAAAAAGATAATCGAGCGATAGTAGAAGCCAGAAATGCACAGATGCTTAATTACTAAGGCACAACCCTAAAGCAAGACTTTCTGAAAACCTGATATCAATCTCAAGTAAACAAACAAGTTTAAACGACTTAAATTTACGGGAACAAATTAGGGCAAAATATATACAAAATTCTACAGAAAACAAAGAAAGATAAAAAAAACTGACCATGGCATGGCGCTCGCCGGCCTGGAAGGAGAGCTTTTGCTGCGTCATCGACTGGGTGTAGAGCTGGGACAGAGCGTTGGCGGCTCCCCTGAACGTCGAGTAGAGCGTACGGTCGGCCTCATCTAGGCGAGTCGAGTTCTCGTTCTTCCTCTTCCTCCCCATGCTGTGGCGCCAATCGATCGTTGCTAGCGAGCGACCGAGCGACCGAGCGATCAATCTCCGATCGGAGGAGAGGGGGAGAGGAGGTGGGAAATGGGAGAAAACCCTAAATCGAAAGGGGAGAAAGAGAAAGAGAAAGGGAGAAAGATAGAAAGAATGAAAGAGAGGAGAGGCTGTTGTCTTGAAGCCTATTTTTATTTATTTTATTTTAATCCGTCTGAGAGACGCGAAGAGGATTAAAAGAAGAAGAAGGAAAGAGAGGGGGGATCCGTGGGGGCCAGAGAGAGACTGAATCGGGTGCGGCAGTGAATGCATTTGCACCAGGGTTATCAAATTATGGTGGATCCATAAATAGATCCAGCCAATCAAATTATCCACGTGCTTATTCACGAATAACACCACACATCACACAATCTGACTTGTCACGTGATTAGTTTTTTCAATATTATTTTTATTTTTTATTTTTGCAAATTTTTCGTACTTTAAAATTTAAAAAAAAATAGTTAACCGTGACTATTTATACGTGGTGTGATTATATTCATGATGTAATTGTCTTTTATTATTTTAGATACGTCACTGAATAAAGTAAAGTTTGTTGTCTCTAACGGCATCTAGAGAGAGGGTGAATATGGGGCCTTTTAAAATTTTAACCCTAGATGGTTGATATTCACTACAATTATATATCTAACGTGTGCGTAATTGTATGTAAAGTAAATAGAAGAGTAAAGAGACACTTAACACGAGATATGTTACGGAGTTCGGCACTACGCCTACGTCTCCGGAGTTTCGCGACCTTCTTGATGGCATGCCTTTATTTACCCAATGAGAAAGGAGTACAAAGTGGAACCGGTGAGCCCTTACAAACCTTGGGAAGTCACACGGCCCGAGCACGAAATTGGCTCTCGAGCACTAAAGGCTATAGTGTTTGAATCAAACAAGAGATCTCACACAAATCACTCTAATTCTTACACAAGATTGAGTATGGTGGAGTATGCTTGAGATTGTTGTAAGTATATTGAAGTTTGATGCACAAGCAACAATGGAGAATTCTAGATCTGAAAAAAATACAAAATATTGCAATTTGAGGCGGCTAGATTGTTCTGTCAAACCTAGATTTTGCTTCCATTTATAGAGAGAGAGAAACAAAATAAGGTAACTGGCATCAACTGTTGTAACTGTTATAACGGTTAGTCCCAGTTAGTAGGTTTGGCTGCGCTGGAAACCTTAACGCTCAATAAGCGTTACAACGGTTGGTACAACAGAACTCTCTGGAAGTTTTTGGGATCCGAAATGATTTATTCTGTTACAACGTTTGATTAACCGTTGTAACGAAACAAATCGATTCCTTCTGTGGATTTCGGATATGAATTGTTCCGTTGCAATGCTTTCTTAACGGTTGTAACGGTTTAGGTCAATTACCTCAATCTCAAACATATTTTACCAATTTCACAGATTTCTAATTAATACTAATCTTGAGCTAAGTCTTCTTAGTCCATTCCTTGGTTCATTACAGCACATTCTTGATATGTATAGCATTTGTAGATGCATCCTTGATGTTTATTGAAACTTTATATCTTCATGAACCTGCATAATATCTCAAGACAAGAAACTGTAAAATTCAACAAATATATGTTTTGCAAATCTAGTCAAATAAACTAAGTGGATTATTGCATAGTCCAACAATCTCCCCCTTTTGATGATTTGCAAAACATATATCTCAAGTGAGTGCATAAATTGGATATTCTCAAAAATTTGAATTTTTAATTTCCTGTGTGTTAGCGAATACCAATTTTAACGAACTTGTAATATCTCTCTCTTTTTGGAAATCGGAGAAAGGGAGGAAATATCACAATTAAATCAACAAAAAAATACGAGGGCTCCCCCTCAATTTTATAAGAATGTAAATTACGGCATAAATAAAGAAAATTTGCAATGAAAGCATTTTCATACCCATACCCACTAGGAATTGAGTCAATTGACCTTATCCATACTCTACCCATACCCGTTAAGAATTTGTCTTATTTTACCCTACCCATACCCGTTAAGATTAGCAGGTAACAAAACGGTAGCGGACGAATAATGAATAATACAAATATAATGGTTTTATTATTTTTACAAATAAACCATCAAAACTCATCATGTCATACATATGCAATCACAATTACTAATATAAAATCAAAATACAAATATGCAATCAATTCTAACTAATAGTTTTTTATAAAAAAAAAAAAATCAAAATCACAAATATCTCTTCTAACAAATTCAATTCGTTAACTAAATAACAAAATATTCAAATAAAAAAGTAAAATGTTTAGCATAATATTCTTCTTACAACAAAATACAGATATTTTCTCATGATACAATTTATTTTATATAATTACCCGTTATCTAATGGGTACGAAATAGTCTTTACCAATACCCAAACCTGTTTACCCGTTATCTAATGGGTATGATTTTAGCCAGTAAATCAAAACAAGTTAAGAAAATATATTAATTTATCTGCATTAAAAATTTATAATTTTCTTATCCCGTGGCCTGGTCCGAATAACAGGAAATTTGTGGACCGGGTGCATGCAATACTATACAAATTGGCATGTGGATTCCGAGTAATCTGGATGGTGGTCCCCCCTCTACTCTTAAGGGGCCAAATCAAAGTCGACCGTTTGATTCGATTAGAGAACTCGACGGTCCTGATTCCTTATTTAAGAAAGCGGAGCCATTAATAACACATTTCGTATGGCACGGAGAGAGACGATTAATCTGTAATCCAAAGCTGCTCCTAAATCCGTGTCTCCGTGTCCAGAGTCCAGACACGGATGATGTGTCCTTTGTTTTTTTTTTCCTCTGATTTTACAAGCTTATTGACTCGGATCTTCCCTTCTAGCATTCTTCTCTATGGTTGTTCCTGTATAGTGTAATATGAGGCGAGTTAGATTGAGCATTTTCATGGTTAACACAGGCTGTTGGTAAGTTCAGTTACTATATTTAACCGAAGTCGCTCCGTTTAATTCGTTAGACGGAAATGTTCTCTCTCGAATATATGTGTTTCTCGGAGGGGGAGCGGTATGTTGGACATCAAATTAAGTTTAGTCAGATGTTTGATCAAAACCGTTTGATATACATCAAGATTCGTGTGTTGGAGCTTTTTGGGTAAAGCGGTAGTACAGTTGACTAGAATGAAAAATTATAGGATTGTGATTATCCAATGATAAAAAAAAAAATTACAGATCAAAAGCCAACTAAAGAAAGGAATTTCAGCTGCTTGGTGCTTAATCTCTTGCCACCCTGCTGACTCTTTATTGAATACTACCACCCCCGCTAACCCAGTTCGCGCACCAAACTGGCTGGTGCGCGGACTGGGTTGGCGCACCAGCTTGGTGCGCTAACTGGGTTAGCGGAGCCCTCTTTTCACCGTATAAGGGTGCGGAGAGCTCATTTTGCTCCGCACTCCGCGCACGCCGCACAGTAAAAAAGTGAGTTTTTTTTTTTTACTTTTTTTTTATATTTATTTGTAGAGTAGATAGGTCCAAATAATTAGAATTGTGTTCAAAATAGGTTCAAATAGAGTAGAATTGTAATAAATAATTAGAATGGTGTTCAAATAGAGTAGAATTGTAATAAATAATTAGAATGGTGTCCAAATAGAGTAGAATTGTAATAAATAATTAGAATAGTGTTAATAAATTCAAATAGAGTAAAATTGTATTAAATAATTAGAATGGTGTCCAAATAGAGTAGAATTGTATTAAATAATTAGAATGATGTCCAAATAGAGTAGAATTGTATTAAATATTTAGAATAGTGTCCAAACAGAGTAAAATTGTATTAAATATTTAGAATGGTGTCTAAACAGAGTAGAATTGTATTAAATAATTAGAATGGTGTTCAAACAGAGTAGAATTGTATTAAATATTTAGAATGGTGTCCAAACAGAGTAGAATTGTATTACATATTTAGAATGGTGTCCAAACAGAGTAGAATTGTATTAAATAATTAGAATGATGTCCAAATAGAGTAGAATTGTTTTTAGCTATATTATGTTGTATTTTATGCCAAATTATTTTAGTAAATTATTAAAGTACCCTATTTGAGGTACTTAAGACCAAATTTGACTAGAAATGCACCAAATTATAGTATGACGTCATCCAGCGGCACCAAGCACACCAGTGGGCCTCATGACGATGTGGAGTTGGATGTAGTGTTAGCCCGGACCGTCTTTTCGCATTTGACGACAGAGTATATCAGTCCCGTTTACTGGTTCCCTTACAAGGAGCACAAGGTTAGAAACTCATATGTAAGTTTACATCTCTATACCACTTGCAAATAATATACATTTTCATTTGAATAAAATAATAAATTGTATTTGTGTTTATTTTGAAATTAAATGCAGACTCATACTCTGACGTCGACGAGGAACAACCAGATGAATATCCTCTACGACCCTCGATTTGCACCCGCGTTGCAGAGGCTGGGTCTGTGGCATGTGTCACAGCTCAGTGACTTAAATACAGATGTCGCTCTTATATCTGCATTGGTCGAGAGGTGGCGGCCGGAGACCCACACCTTCCACTTGCCCGTCGGAGAGATTACGGTGTCTCTCCAGGACGTGAGTTGTCTCTGGGGTCTGCCCATTACCGGAGAGGCGGTGACGGGTGTGGAGTACGGAGATTTCACGCAGCTCGTCACCGACCTGCTGGGAGACGGGTTGATGAAGCGGAGGGCCACCAAGAAGGGGTACGTCTTCTCGAAGAATGACATCAGCTTACCACACTTGCGGGAGCGGTTCAGGTAACATTTATTTTATAAAATTAATCTCCTGATGTCTATTTTTCGCAATTTTCACTAAATTGGTTCGAATTTACAGTGGAGCCCTGGACGCGGATGTTGATGCTGAGACGGTAGATCGGTGGACCCGGGCTTACATCCTGGAGATGTTTGCTTGCTGGATGTTCCCAGATTCATCGGGGGCCACTGTCCCTGGATGTTTACTTGAGTGGCTGAGGGACTTGGCCCAGCCGAAACAGATGAACTGGGGTGCAGCGGTATTGGCATGTCTATATCGGGGTTTGTGCACAGCATGCCAGGTATAATTTTTTTGAAATTAAATGGTTACACAAAAAAAAACCAGAATTTTAACTGTCACTTGTACCTAAATAGACAAACAAGCACAATTTCTACGGTCCAGCTGGTCTCCTGATGCATTGGTCGTGGACGAGGTTCCCGTTCGGCTGTCCACAGCCACGAGTGAGAGGTTGGGCTCCAGCTTGGGGGCAGCCCAACGGGATTACATGTCCGGCTTACGCGCAGAAGTGGTGCTCGAGGAAGACGTACATTCAGACCCCGCATGGCAGACCTATGGGTGTTGATTTCTTCCGGAGTCAGTTCGAGCAGATGACTCCTGACAGACACGTCTGCTGGCGGCCGTACGACGAGCGTGTAGAGGTGGATGACGATGATGCTGTCCCTCACTCCTTCCTGCATGACCTGCCTCATATATGCCTCCAGCAGCGTCAGTTCTGGTTTGCTCAGGTAACCCTTGCATTATTATTGTATTCCCGTTTTGCATTACTTTTATTTATTACGTACGTAGGATTATTTATTTTTATGTACTTGCAGGTACCACTTGTGTTCTACCAGCTTGTCGAGCATTACTATCCTGGACGGGTGATGCGTCAGCCCTTTCCCGTCCCGAATCCCATCTCCAAGGACAAGTGGTACGAGCTTCACAAAGAACTGGCCACTACCAGCGGCAAGAATTGGCGGACCGTGCACGCCGATTATGTGACTCGGCTTGAGGCGATGGGCGACAGGATTCCTGACGAGCTCCAGTCGTATGCTTTTGATACATACGATCAGACCTATCGCAGTTGGTATCAGGAGTACTGTGCCTTCACGGTGTACTTGCATGGTCAGATCACGGAGATGAACACGAAGCCGCTCCACGTACGACGCGACATGGTTAGTGACGAGTATGGCTTCATTCCCTGCGCTGGTCCGGCTACACAGATTGTAAGTCTTTAATTTTTTTGGTTTAAGAAAATTATGAAAATTCATTTGCAATTCGAACTAATTTTATTTATTTTAATTCGCAGGCACTCAGGAACATCAAGCAAGTGCTTAGGAGCGCAAGATACGCCGTCACAAGAGGTTGGAAGGCATTCGGTAAGAAGTGGTTGTGTATGGCTGCTCCGCCTGTCGTCGTCGCCGGGTACCAGGATCAGCTCGAGAGGGTTCTCAGGCTTTCAGATCTTCCCCGCTATGAAGATTTGAAAGACATGGATGATGACGATTCTGCGGAGCCTATGAGCACGCCAGAGCCAGATTTGAAAGACATGGATGATGACGACTGCTGAGGCTGCATTTGCGGCTGCTGGGCTTGCAGCGGTACGTATATTTTTGTAATTATTTTTATAATCATCTTCATTGTGAAACCAAATTATCTATTTGTTTCAGGGAGATATATCCCGCGGAGATCAGTACGACGAGCCGGACCCATCCGCAGATTTTACGTTTCACTTGGGCTCTCAGTACGGGGCTTACACGCAGGATGTAGACTCTCCTCCGTTTCGCACACAGGAGACGCCACTCCCACAGGAGACGTCACTCCCACAGTCCAGTGCAGCAGCTGTCCAGCAGGATGTCTCATATGGACCCATGTACCCTGCAGAGGATACACGTGAGTTTATTTTCGAACCTGGTGTAGATGAGGGACCACACGAGGAGACACTTTTTGGGGAGATACATGAGGAGACCCCACCACAGCCATCACGATAGTACACATCGCTGGAGGAGAGTGAGCGTCAGGAGGAGGGGCGGGGTAAGAGACTTCGGAGAGAGAAGAAGCCGTGGACACCCTCGAGCAGATAGGATAGAGTTACTTGTTGTAGTTTATGTTTTTGGATATTATTTCGGTATTAGTTCTTGTTATTTGGATGTTATTTCGATATTATTTTGATATTAGTTCTTATGTTGTTTTATTTTTCTGTTGTTTAGTTCTTCCGCCGTCAATTTAACACATTAGTTTTTACGTTATTTACCTGCCTGCTGCCTTGCGTCTGATGAATGAACATCGTTAAAAATAAAATAGAATTTTCAGACACCCGTTGCAAAAATAAAAATAAACCCTAAAATCCAGTCAGCCCTAAACCCTAAACTCTAAACCTAAACCTTAAACCCAAAGAACCATTCAGCCCTAAAAGCCCTCTAACCCAGTTAGCGCACCAAGCTGGTGCGCCAACCCAGTCCGCGCACCAGCCAGTTTGGTGCGCGAACTGGGTTAGCGGAGGTGGTAGTATTCAATAAAGGGTCAGCGGGGTGGTAACGATTTAATTCCGATTTTCGGCCGTGGTAACAATAAAAATTTCGGCTACGCTAACATTTCTAAACGCCACAGATCACTGATTCATTACAAACATCTTTTATGAGGATTCCTATAAGAGTTGACAATTGAAGCGAAAGGTGAGATCAATGTGCAACCAGCTACATATTTGGCTTCTG
Organism: Carex parvula; assembly: GCA_025461045.1. NCBI lineage: Eukaryota > Viridiplantae > Streptophyta > Magnoliopsida > Poales > Cyperaceae > Carex > Carex parvula. Next base: position 487,361 of record JAJGRW010000428.1, read on the forward strand.
CAGTATATCCACAAAAGAACTGTAACTTTGAAATAAAGCACCTGCTGTCTGTTGACGACAAACTTTCCACAAGCGGTTATCCCACCCAATCGGGTACGGTGTTCAGTCTTAGCTGGAATCTCGCTAATTAATTCAACTCCATCCTGACCGTCTATGACGGATATCTCTTTACATCGCACGGTGTAGAACACTTCTACATGACACAAGTACCACATGGGTAACACCTTCTTTAGAGAATCCTATCTGCTCCTGGAATTAATCTACGAATCGTTACGAAGACAATGAAATGTGGGTCCCACTAAGTTATACTTGTGCTCTTGGTTCATACAATATGACTAATGTAATAAATAAATTCTATTTCGTCTCCGATCCGAAAGCAACTCGGCTGTGTGTTTCTCTTGGTAACATACTGTTGGCTGCTCGCCAAGCACAACTTAAAAAATCTCTACAGACAATGACTGGTGGGACCTACATGTCCTTTTGTGGAAATAGGTTCATGTAGTAAATGCAAGTAGAAATTACGCCAATTCCTCGCTGAGACGCTGACTCTCTCTCTCCTCTCTCTCTCACTTACTGTAGGTGCCTAGCTTTTCGCTTCATTTGCTCCAGTGCTACGCTCGCTCTACGATTCGGGCGGATCCACCATCCACTAGAAGATTCACTATACGCCGCCGATTCCAAAAAGCCTCTGGCGGTTGATTCCTTTTTCATGTTCGATTGATCTCGATCTGTAAGCGCCTTTCTTTTGCTTTGCATTTTAAAAACTAAATTAACCGGTACTGTGGTTAGGGAGATCTAGGGTTTCTTAATGGATCGGATTCAGATTGGCTGCTTTAGATGGCCGAAACGAACTTGGTTTTAAGTAGCATGATCTTGGTATTACTTACTTGTTTTACTTAGATCTAGCGATGTTTATTTAACCAGGAAAGAATCGATTGATTTAAGTGGAATTAGTTGCTTCAATGGGATTGCTATAGTTTGGGATATTTAGTTGTCTTTTATTTTTTTCGTTGTGAATTAATTTTCTGATTTAGCCCGCCAGCACTGCCTCACGGGAACTTATGATATTTGTAATGCGACAAATTTAAAAGAATTGACTTCAATTTATTGGATCCATAAATAATATGTGAATTATCTGGTTTCGAGTTGTTTTGATTTGACTGTCAATGGACAATTCTATGGGAGTCCTCTAATATGTTTTGGTCCAAATTTATCCTCTAAATTGTTTTGGTCCTCTAAATTCTCGAATAAAAAATAATTGCCTCTTTTTCTCTCCTCATTCACATCTACAGCTTGTTCCCACACTATGCTACGCTAAAAATGAAGGTTATTGGTCTTGTGATACAGAAGATAAAATCAAAAGACTGGTATTGAGTTTAAAATTGAATGGGTGATTAGAGGAGATGCTACTGGCAGTAGAAGGAGGAGGCTTTTTCTCTTCATCAGCCTCTGGCTATAGTCACGGTCTAGCACTTTTGCTCCTTGGGCGTAAAAATGAAGAAAAGCCCGTCCAAGTTTCACCCTGGAATCAGTACCGATTGGTAGAGAGAGAGGAGCAGAGAGAAACCTGCCAGCTGGCTTCTAGTAAAGATCAGGTATCTTGTAAATGCACTGCCTTTGGATGTTTTGGTTGCGTGCCTGCTACACTTGATGGTCCGGTAAATACAAAACAGGGCCAGACATGTCAGTCTGAGAAAAGTTTGAGAGGCACAAAGGCAGTGTGCAGGAGTAATGGTGCTGGTGACAAGAGGGGATGCTTGAAAAGCAATCTGAAAAGAGATTCGTCAGATCAGTGTCTGGTGTTCAATGACAGTGCTGCTGATGCAAGGGAATCGGTTGATGAGGGACAAAATGGTAATTTAGGTGTTGAGAGGAGGAAGGTGCAGTGGACAGATACATGTGGGAAGGAGCTTGTAGAGATCAGAGAATTTGAAGCCAGGTAAAATCATGGGTTCCGATAATATTTCTCTTCCTTAAAATACATTATTGTGTACTGGTTACTGAATTGTGAGATGTGAGAGTGCATGTATGCATCTTCTTTTCTTTTTTGAGTATCGTGAGCTGAGGCTACCTCGGTTTGAAACCAGTAGTTTTGAATAACTAAATAGTCTGTTGATTTTCTATTTGACCTTTTTGATCCTGCACAAAATGGACTCTAAACTTAATAATGAGTCTTGACATGAATATGCTGCTCTTTGTTTAGAACAAGATCAATGATTCATATTTGTTGTTTGGAATAATGTTGAAGGGAAAATGGGCAGAATGTGGTCTCAAAAATGGGTATTTGATCCCCCAAAAAATACTTTCAGCCTCCTGCCATTTCAATAATTTGTGAAACTGACCATAAAGAGGTGATTTTCGGTCAGTAGGAGCTGAGTGTGGTTGGTGTGGCCATTGTGGCCTAGTCTACAACCTGCTGGTACAACAAACATGGATAATATCAGGAAACAATAGTAATACTTACCAGTGATACTCTAGTTATGCTATCTCCATCGATTATATCAGAAAACAGTAATTGATGCCTACCAGAGATACTCTACTAATCCATCTCCTGTAAGATTTTGGTTATCATATTTATATTGTTTGTGTAGTGTAAACATTTTGTCATTTCATGTTTATCATATTTCCATAATGCTCCATAGCAGTTCTGACCCAAATAAGTTGATGCTTTATGCAGCGAGAGGGGGCAATCAGACGATGAGTTTGAAAATGAAAGCTTCAAGAAATGCGAGTGTACCATCATGTAAATTTTGTCTGTTTATAACCGAATTTGAACATGTTGTGCGCTACACAAACCTTGTTGTCCTCGATAAAATGCTAGAAGTGAGAAAAGCTAATGATGAAACTAATGATGGCTTAGTTAAATTCCTTTGTTTCTTGATTTCCGGTTACGCTCATCCTGGGTTTGGAATTTTGTTACTCTTGACTTAAATTTGCTTTATTATTTTTTAGTCTCTTGTATTTTTTTCTTCTTTTTTTTTTTCAAATTTTGTGCTGTTATACTGGTTGTTTTGTTTTTCTCTGTACTATAAATCATGTTGATTAGTGCTTAATTCTCTCCAGAATTTTGCTTGGTCTGTGTTGATTAATTGTTTTCTCTACTGTATACTGTCCCTTTTTTTAGCTTCTATTTTGTCAAATCAGATATGAGCTCTGCTTGTGAATTCTGAACACTAACCGGAAAAAGGACGTTAAAAATGCTCTAAGGAGGTTTAATTCAAACTTGCCGAATAACACAATTCATGAATCTATCTCTGTCGAGTGATTTTAGTTGGAACTCATCTTAGATTCGTTTAAGATTCATACCATTCAATACGAAGTATATCTATTAGAGCCTCAGTTAGAGGGAAATAAATGGAAATCTCACGAATTGGGCTGGGCTCCACGATGCATAGTTCCAAATCGGATGTGGATGTGGATCAGACATGTGAAATTGTATCCGAAAGGCCGGAATCCGTTTAGAAGCGAAGGTGGAATGGTCGAGGTCAATTTGGGTCCGATGCCCATCAGACTCAAAGTGAGTTCGATGGGTTCATTGACCGTCCGATCTACTTTAAAATTCGCGCCCGCAATTTCGCGTATGTTTTAAAATTCGTGCGCACGAATCATAATGTGAATCGGACGGTCCCAAACGCATCAGACCCAAATTTGAGTCCGATGGGCATCGGACCCAAGCTGTTCTCGGAACGGTCGCTTGGGACTTCTCCACGTGTGCATGTGACAGTATGGAAGGAAGCACACAAGCTGGGCACTCACTTATCCACACACTTCTCAAAATCATCCCCTTCTTCTTCAGTTCTTCTCCCTTCCCTTCCCTTGTAGAAGAAATTACACAAGCAATCGCTGACGCTGAGATATATCAAATCAAACCAATCAATGTCTCTTGCATCTTCATTCCCTTCTATCAAGCTCAAGCTCAAGCTCAAGCTCTCCCCTTCTTCCCATCCCTGCAAATCCACTTACAGGCAACTCACGGTTGTCAGAAACTCCAAAGCCGATGGTCCCTTAAGGAGACCTTCTCTTTCTCCTCCCCCTTCTCTCTCTACCCCGCCTTCCTTGTCTCCACCTCCGTCGCCCACTGCGCCGGTGAAACCCATGGCTCCGACGGATCCATCACCGCTGACACAAGCTCCGGCGAATGTGGCGGTGCCTGAGGTCGATTTTAAGGGGGCTGTGACGTTCGAGTATCAGAGAAAGGTTGCCAAGGAATTGCAAGATTATTTTAAACAGAAGAAATTGGAGGCAGCTGATCAAGGTCCCTTTTTTGGTTTCGTCGGCAAGAATGAGATTGCTAATGGAAGGTAAATTAAGCCCATGTCCTTGAAAAATATTGGCAAAATGAATATTTTGCATTGTTGAATTATGTGGTTCTACCAAAATTTCTTTTTCTATTTTTAGTCTTCACAAATGAAATTGACTTTCTAGCTTGTTCAGTTAAATAAGTAACAATATTCCAGCTTATGGTATTAGAAAATTGGAACTTTACAGTTTACCAGTAAAAGAGCCAGGGTTTATCTTATAATTTGCCAATAGAAAAGGAGAGGCTTTACAGGTTACATAATTATCCTAGAAGCAGCATTGACATAAAAAAAAATAATTGCTTGTTTAGAAAATAATTTACATATTAGGACTTTGTTTAGAAAATTGGAACTTTACAGTTTACCAGTAAAAGAGCCAGGGTTTATTTTATAATTTGCCAATAGAAAAGGAGAGGCTTTACAGTTTACATAATTATCTTAGAGGCAGCATTGAAATAAAAAAAAAAAAATAATTGCTTGTTATCATGTTGAGTTTTGACAGAATAATAATAATGGGATGTATTTATTATTTATGCAGATGGGCAATGTTTGGATTTGCTGTGGGGATGCTAACAGAGTACGCCACCGGCTCAGATTTCGTGCAACAGCTAAAGATCCTTCTCTCCAATTTTGGAATTGTCGATTTAGATTAATTGGTACCTAGCTCGACATTACTATGTAAAAGTTTCTCTTATACTTCTGATTTGAGTGATAGAAAAGATGGTTGTTGTTCGACTGGCATATATATATACAGTTTTTATTGTTTTGTTATAAATGTAAAGTTCTATCAGCCTTTTTTTTAACTCATTTTCTTATGAATACAAAGAATAGCTTGCTCATTTATATTCATTCATCTTGCATGGTTGAAGCTACATAAATCAGATTCACTTCTTGCCATTTTCTTTGCAGATGATTTTAAAGTTGTTCTGTTGAAATCATATATTGAAGTTCTGCATTTTTATTTGTTGCAAGTTCAGGAATATGTACCAAATCAATTCATTTTTCTTTGGCTTGCTATCTTTCAAAATGTTTAGTTTAATCGATTTGTTAATGCTCCTGAGTAGAGTGGAAAAAACGTGCCGTGCCGTGACTAACACGCTGTGACTTTGGTCTCGCGCTGTGCCGTGCCGTGACCAAGTTAATTTTTCACGTGCCGTGCCGTGATCAAAATGTCAAGGGGTGGTCACGGTACGTGAATGGTCACGCTGTGCCTAAACATGCTGTGACTCGCGTGACTATTTAATCATAATTTAGGTTAGTTTATTCAAGATTCACCATTAAATCAATATGTAATGGTCCTAATTATGCGTGACTTCGTGGCATGGCATGCCGTGCCAAAGTTTCAAAAGATGAGCACGGCACGGGACATGCGAGTCACGGCACGTAACTGACATGCGTGCCGTGTCATTCCGTGACGGAGCCGGCTCCGCCGTGCCATTTTTCCCACTCTATTCCTTAGTGTTGCCAGAAAAATAACCAAGCATGTGCAAGTAGCCTAATGTGCAGTACTGGTTTCAGATGTTGCCTGACAAATATTTTTCAATCAATTTAGTTTAAGTGACTTATTGAGCATATGTAAGAGCTTAATTAATGCTCCCAAAATTTGTATAGCTTAATGTGCGCAGTACTGAGAAAATGCAAATCTCCTTGCTGCATTATGAGAACAATTGTTTCTTTGCGTTTCACAAATATAATAACCTTGCATGGATGAAGAAAATGCAAATCAAAACAATGACTAAAACTATGCTACCTTCATATTGAAATCACAAAAAATAACTTCTGGAATAATAATAAATAATCAAAATACAAGACCTGATTCCAAGTACCAAAATAACTAATTTAAATTTTTTTATGGTAAGTTATCAGCAACCTTTCACCAATGCAAGAGAAAAAAGAAAATCAATAATTATTACAGGTGCTGCAAACTTCACAAGTCAAACATCAAAATACCAAGAAGCAAAACATGAAGCAAAAAAAAAAAAAAAAAGACTCAAAATTGAGCACATCAATCTCCTTTCTTATTGCCACCTCATTATTGCTGATCCCCAAGTAAGCCCAGCTCCGAATCCGGACGCTGCAATCATGTCGCCACTTTTTACTTTACCACAACGTACTGCCTCATCCAATGCCAGAGGAATAGATGCAGCGCTTGTGTTGCCATAGTTTGCTAGATTTGATATGATCTTCTCTGATGGGATATGCAACCTTGATGCAACAGCATCTATTATTCGCGAATTGGCCTATACAAGTTGAAAACCAATATAAATTAGAAGCAAAAAAGAAAAATAACTCTATCATCAGAAATTTTCGAATGGTACAACCATGCGCTGTTTTTTTTTTTTCAGCTGCCTTTTATGCCTTTTATTGGCTAAAGCTCCTTTAAACTGGCACCGTTCTATTTTATTTTAGGTGACTCGTATTGGCTTGCTTGCTTTTTGCTTGATATAATATGCATTAAATTAACAGCTTGAGGTTTAAAAACAATCTTTAATCTGCAACACCCCGCCACCACCCCCCCCCACCAAAACCACCACCACCACCACACACACGCAAAAAGAAAGAAAAACACAGCCAGAAAGGGATCACAAGGACCAAATTTGGATGCCGAGGTGAATTGAACCTGGCTGCATGGAAATAAATTTATTTTTCTAGGAACAAAAGCTAGCATACTTGGTGAAGAAGCAGCCAATCAATGTTAGAGCTAGTAAACCCAGCCTCTTCAAGTGAGGCCTCTATAGATTGAGGCACACACCTCACTGCAAACCGAAACACCTCTTTCCCATTCATCTGAATATAAGAGAAATCCGGTTTCTTTGGAGGGAAATTTGTGGAGCCATTGGTGCTTGAAATCACTTCGTCCATTCCGACTTTGCCTGTTTTTGCATTTAGGTGCCTATAATTAAACATGAATTATGTCTAGTCAGTACTGCACCAATCTTTTTTGTTTGTTTGTTTGCATTCTGTTGAGTCCAGGCTATACGCTATGAAAAGAATCAACATCTAAATTAAGAACCAGCGAGTATATTTTCGCAAAAGCAACATCCTTCAATGAAGCAACGTATCTAGAATGAATGAAAGATTGTTACCTGTAACCTTGCCCATCGCTGTGAATGTCAAATCCTAAAAGGCCATCCTCCTCAGCAGCCGTTGCCTTCAAAATTTCAAGAAAAAATAAAATTAGATTAAAAAAATAGGGAAAGTACATCGAGCAGTTTGAATCCACTATTAATTTTGTGTTGGAATCAAAATTGTGTTGTTTATGTATTAGCAAATACAAGCAGCAGCTATATGTATCAAACTCCAACCCAAATTAGGTTTTGACTAATTCAGACTTAGCAAATCACTCGAATAAATTAGAGAGAAGAAATAAAAGCTTCTGATAAACAATAGTTACCTGAACTAACACGGCGCCAGCACCATCACCAAATAGGATGCAAGTGCCTCTATCAGTCCAATCAACATACTTTGAGAGACAATCTGCACCTATAACTAGCACATTCTGATAGCCACCACCTATATTAATCAAGTGTTAATGCAATGAACTTCCCAAGATCTAGCCTATAGATATTATTTTCCACTCAAACTACCTTTAATGAAACGAGTGGCAGTGATTAGACCAACAAGAAATCCACTACATGCAGCTGTTGCATCAAAGGCCCATGCATTTTTGCAACCTATGGCTGTGTGCACCTGTTTATGTTCAGCCAAACACAAGTTTATTTTGGCCATCTTTGAAGTATATATAAACACATGATAATTAAGTAAATGAGATAAAAATAGCCACAAATTTTAATTTACAATTTCATTTAAAAGACTATTATATATCTATTAAACAAACTAAATGTAAAGACTATTGCCAGTATGATTGCAAATTGCCTCTTTGTGATTTTTTTAGTTTTCATGTGCAGCTTGTACCAGTTGAGATCAATGCTGGTACCATACCAGCCTCACAAATAACGACTACATTTCCTTTTAGTTAGTTAAACTTAAATGCAATATGTTAACTAACTGCTTGCCCATTTCATAGGCTCAAAACAAAAAGAAAATAAATACCATGCAGTGCTGTCCTGTACTGCAACAATACAGCAATGGTATGTTTTCTAATCTGACCGTCTGGTATGTGTACATGACAATATATGACTTGGTGTTATTACCTGAGGTCCAGAACCAAAAAGGTCGTCAGGAGTAGAAGTACATAAGATAACAAGATCAACCTCATCAGGTTCCACTTGGGCCATTTCAAGGGCATTCTTTCCTGCCTCAATTGCAAGCCCTCTCACTGATTCCTCGCCTAATGTAAGCAGATCAAAGAAAAAAAAAATAAAAAAAAAGCTGATGCATAGACACAAGCATGCAAAAAGTTGTAAAGTATATGACAAAACTTGCTATCATAGATCTTGGTATTAAACTGGCCTGGCTCAATATAAGTATTATGTGCCTTGTACAGTTACAGGTGTTGTTGTATGCACAGATTAGAATTTGGGCCATCAAGATGAAAGCCGTGAAATTAATATGACTGACTGGTACAATTCATAATTTTGAAGGAAAGTGGGGTATCTGGCACAGTTCATAATAAGAGCTAATTGAAGGGCAATCACTAGACAATCACTTATTGTAAAACTGAAGAACTACTCTACCTGTTAGAACTCGTCTTTTACGAATTCCAGTGCGAACAGCTATCCATTCGTCAGATGTTTCAACAATTTTTGCCAAATCATCATTAGTTATCTCTAATTTCGGCACAGCAGATCCACATCCAATCAACTTTGATCCCATTCCAGCTACTCTGCACAAATAAACATGTTAGGTGAAAAGCTGGATCCACATATATCAAATTTCAAAGTAAATGTACTGGTGCAATCAAAACCACTGATATACCGAGCACTGCGATTAATACTGCAATAGAGACTATTAAAGAAAACAGGTAAAAGTGAATTACATGCACAGGCAGCTATTACAGATATATGTCGATAAAGCACAATGAGTGAATTACCCCTTACCTAGGAAAGCGACGAGGCTTAGAAACAACCTCTCCAATAGCAGCATCCTCGGTGCCGCTGCCAGATAGCGCCGCGCACATCACCAGGTTCCACTTCCTAGTACGATAACAACAAACTCTAGATCTAACCATCCCCAAACTAGCCATGTCTCGAGCTCCTACGCCCATGCTCAGAAGATGCAATGGCACAGTCCCAGGTGTAGCATTCGCCATATCTGCTCAGAGGAGAAGCTCGAAAAGTTGAGATGCTTGAACAGCAAAGCAGGACTGGTTGGGATTGTTGATTTCAGATCTACAGGGCTGGTTGCTTGATTGAGAGACAGGCAATTAACTGAGTCGAGAGAGAAGTAATTGAACTTGTCTGATTTTTATTTTTATTAAATTGTAACTCCGCTTGTGGCTCTCACTCTGATCGGAACAAAATCTTACAAAAAATTCAAATGATTTCAAGTGAGCAAAAGGAGAACCTAGTCAGGTCGGAGCTCAGCTCGTCGCCGCGACGCCTCTATCAAGCCACCTCCGCCGCCGTTGAGAGGAGGAGGAAGAAGAAGGGAACGACGGTCCAGTCACCTCCGCCTACTTCCTTTTTCGCTAAATTTCACCACGGTCGCGCTGTATGAAATCTCTCTTCTCTCAAGCGCACAAATTGAGCATCCATTTATTGTTTGGCGGGTGGCGTCAGCATTTCGTCCTTGCTGTGTGCTCCAACTTTGATTTCTCCGAAAAAGGGTACCGAAGCTTATTGTGTGACTAATGACTAATCACTGTACTGTTCTACTTCTAGTTTTTTTTTTTTTGTTTCTTTCTGGTAATTGTTGATATACCCATTAAAATATCAGAAATTTGTTTGTGTTTCCATCAAAACTTTAAAAGTTGCTTATTTTTCCTTAAAATTAAAATATTTTATGTTTCCTAATATTTTCTATTTAATTAGATTTTATTTAATAAACACACCTTCCTTTCGTTTCTACCAGACTACCACCTCTTCCATATTATTTTTAGGGATCGACTAACAGTCCCCCCCATTCAGTCCCCTAAACGTCCCCCTAACTGTCAAAGTACAACTGTCAGTCCCCCTAACGGTCAAAGTACAACTGTCAGTCCCCCATTCAATAACATGGAAAGTATTCATACCTAAGATATGAAGTATTCATATATAATTCATCAAGTATTCATACCTAAGATATCAAGTATTAATTCACATACAAACTGGGGACCATTACTTTTTGGGGGCAGTAACTGTCAGACTGCATTGGGAACCACAACCAAAAAGTCACGTGGATCACACCACCAGTCCCCCATTCATTGATTAAATTAATTCACATACAAATGGAAAGTATGAATACCTAAGATATCAAGTATTCATATATAATTCATCAAGTATTCATACCTAAGATATCAAGTACATAAAAAAAAATGGACACAATACCTACTCATCTTTTACACGTTTTTCTAGGTGGTTTTTTTTTTCTCCGTTCAATCTAACCAATTTTTGGGACGATCTATGAGGAATTTTGCAAATCTAAAACCACGAACGTGTTCTACACAATTTTCTCTTTCAAATGAGATCCATGATGACATACTTTTACATGTTTTTCAAGGTATCAAATATTCAAATATGGAAAGTATTCATACAAAATGGAAAATATTCATACCTAAGATATCAAATATTTATATATAATTCATCAAGTATTCATACTTAAGATATCAAGTATTTAAAGAAAAAAACTGAACTCATCTTTTACACGTTTTACACGTTTTTCAAGGTGATTTAATGATTGACATAGTTAGTTAGAATTGGAGAGACGTTTAGGGGACTGGAGTGGGGGGGGGGGGACAACATCTTTACTCTTAATTTTAAAATAAAATTATTTGTTGAATGTATGATATTAATATAGGGATCGACTAACAGTCCCCCCATTCAGTCCCCTAAACGTCCCCCCGCTAACTAACGGTCGAAGTACAACTGTCAGACATCTATTCAACTGTCAGACAAAGGAAATAAAATTGAAAGTATTCATACCTACCCAATGAAGTATTCATACCTACCCAATGAAGTATTCATACCTACTAAATGAAGTATTCATCACTAAAATTTGTCAAACATCTATTCAACTGGGGACCATTACTTTTCGGGGCCAGTAACTATCAGACTGGATTGGGGACCACAACCAAAAAGTCACGTGGATCACACCACCAGTGCTACATTCATTGATTAAATTAATTCACATACAAAATGGAAAGTATTCATACCTAAGATATCAAATATTCATATATAATTCATCAAGTATTCATACCTAAGATATCAAGTATTCATAAAAAAAAAAACTGGACACATCACTTACTCATATTTTACACGTTTTTCAAGGTGGTTTTTTTTTCTCCGTTCAATCTAACCAATATTTCTGACGATCTATGAGAAATTTTGCAAATCTAAAACCACGAACATGTTCTACACAATTTTATCTTTAAATGAGATCCATGATGACATACTTTTACACGTTTTTCAAGGTATCAAATATTCATACAAAATGGAAAGTATTCATACCTAAGATATCAAATATTCATATATAATTCATCAAGTATTCATACCTAAGATATCAAGTATTTAAAGAAAAAACTGGACTCAGTTTTACACGTTTTTCAAGGTATCAAATATTAAAATATGGAAAATATTCATACAAAATGGAAAGTATTCATATCTAAGATATCAAATATTCATATATAATTCATCAAGTATTCATACCTAAGATATCAAGTATTTAAAGAAAAAACTGGACTCATCTTTTACACGTTTTACACGTTTTTCAAGGTGATTTAATGATTGACAAAGTTAGTTAGAATGGGGGGACGTTTAGGGGACTGGAGTGCGGGGACAACATCTTTACTCTTATTTTTATTTATATATAATATGAGAATGAACAAAGTATCTTTTTAGGGTTTAGAGAGGTGAGGGTAAAACTGTGATTTAAAATAATGAACGCAAAATACGATCCAGAGCAAGAGGGTTGCTTAATCTGCATTTAACTAATTGCATGGCAATGTATAATTAGCCAGAGGCCTCTCTACGCTTCAGCAATTTTTTCCAATGCAGAGAGAGAAGTGTATACAATACTTTTTATGCATATTCAGAGCCTTAAATTATCTAGTCTGGTTGGGCCCAGACCAGGCCCACTTCGTTTAGAGCACAGACAAATAAGTATCTGTTGTGGGCTTGGCATACTTGAATAGAAATTTGGGTCTATAGACAAAGTCGGCGCTGAGCCTGGTATGACCATTCAATGAGCGCCGACTACAAAAGAGAGAATTAGATCAAGAGGATAGATGGGTCGGACTGTTGGGCTGACAACATATATTATGGGCCATTTATGGGCTGTTGCATATCCAACTCGGATAAAGATGTTGGGTCCTACTTGACTATTAGGATGTTAAGAAAAATATCTTCAAACATTGACAAATATTTCATGGTTATTTAAATTTTTAATTTGTAAATAAGGCTCAATAAATTAATTTTATTCTGAAAATGAAAGTATAATGCATGCTGTTTTTGCTCTTATTTCTGTTTTGCTTTTTTTTTTTTTTACAACTTTTGACGGATGATCCTGCCATCAAATACAATATGAGAAAACAACAGCTTTTAATTATAAAGCATAATATTTAAAATTTATGAAGTTCAACTTTTCTTTTTAAAATGTTTATACGACATTGGAAAGTTTGAATTGGCGAAATTTCGAGCCAAAACAAGAAATCGTTGTCGTGCAAATGAACGCAATCCGTCTCAAAGAAGAGTGGTATATTCTTTTACATAATCAAATACATGTTATGGCATTTATTTAAAAAAAATATTAAAATAAAGTACAACACTTTTTTTGTGAGAAATCGTGAGTTCGAAATTCGAAAATTATTTTATTGACATTAAATAAAAGTTAAAAAACTAAATTATAATCTTTCAGATATTACAGTACCATCCCTCTGAATTAATTTCTTCGGATTCGTTCCCTTCTCTTCTCGAAGAATATTTCGGAATTATATCGAATTGCGAGAAGTTATGTGGCTTTTGTATCCAAAATCATCTCTATCAACACATGCAAATACTCAATTCAATAATTAGTGTTCAAGCAAAACAAGTTGAAAATATAAAAACAATGAGTATTACTTGCGAGTATAACTTAGGGTGTATTTGGATGGAGGAATAAGTTAGTAAGAATAGTGAGGTAACTTTAAATTAAGAATAGTAGCTAACTCAACATTTTGTTGGGTTAGTAGAATAGTGAGCTAATCCACAAAATAAAAAATAAAAAATAATTGGTAGCTCTTGATTCAAATAGGAGTTAGCTCAAAAAAATAGTATTATTCTTGAGTTAGTTCTATTCTTGCTCCAACCAAATGCACTCTTAATTAAAGAGTTTGATGACATATAACCATTTAGAAAATCAAAGTGTCATTTAATTTATGATCTCAAACGAAAGAAAGAAAAAAGGTCAGAGTTGCTTCTTTAATTAATTACCTCTTCAAAACTAATATTTGATATCTACTGTTTAAGCACTTGCTCCTGAACAATCTTGTTAAGAAGAGGAGAGAGAGGGGTGTGGAGGAGATGATTGAATAATTTTATGTTTATTTTTTATCACAATTCAGTCTGTAGATCCTCAACACTCACATGAGAGAATTTATGTTAAGTCTTGCTAAAGGAAGTAGAATTCGAATCTAGTTTTCATAGGAGAGAATTTATGTCCATTCCACTGCGTCACGCAAGTGAATAGTTGATTGAATTTTATTAGACATGTTTACTTGTTTCGTAACAACAAAATTTGAAGAAATGAGGAAGAAGAAAAAACGACTTTTATATACAAATTCAACAAATTTTGTGATCGTGAGATAGATGAGATGAACTTTTATGTGCTTCTTTCTCTTCTTTTCCTTATTTTTTCTTTAATAAGATTGTTAATTTGTTATGAAATACATTCTAAGAGACGAGACACTCATTATTTTGAAAGAGTATTCGCAGTAAACCTAAATTAATCCGACATGAGCGATTTTTTCATGTTTACCTTAAATGTACGAGGCTCTTTAAGATTAGTGTCAGGTTAAAATAAACAGTCTGCTTAACTGAATCTGAATTTCATTATTCTGAGGTCCAATGACCTGAACTTGATAAGATTGACTGAAATTTCAAAATAATGGATTAAACTCAAATTTTGTATAAATCTAACTGATAGGGTTTAGAACATCAAAGTACAGACACAACCAGTGGCGTAGCCAGGATTTGAGTCAGGGGTGGGCTAAAAGTTTCGAGTTACCGGGTCAGTGGGCAAAATTAACTTATATACTTGAATTATTTTAATCAATCTCACCAAATTCTAAATCAGATTTAAACATAAATCAAGAAAAACATCCACGCTCCCACAATTTTAGTCAATTATCAGTTGCAATTTGCAATTTAATTCATTCGATTGGATTGCAGTATTGAATTGTCAAATGACATGAGTAGGCAATTTAATTTCCAAAAATAAACAGGTCAACATATTTATACTACTTCATACCTGAATTTAAAATTCCAAAAATAGACAATTACCTACTCGTGTTATATGATGGCTCCGCCACTGCACACAACGCAAAAGATGCACACACATACTTGTGACAAATTTTCTCAATAATTGAATTAAGATGCCATTTTAAAATTTCTCGTGAGTCACATTCCACCACCTGTTGTTACTACGCAATAAAGAACAACACAATCTTGAAAAGAGAAAACGAATAATTAAAGAGGGAAGTAAATTACAAAATTTTGATCTTTGAAGTTATCTCAGATGCTTTCTCGTGATTCACATTCCACCACATGGGACTATGGTAGGTTGTTTTTTCAATCTCCTATGAAAATCTTGTCATATTCATTTAATGCTTGAAACAACGACGTGAACAATAAAAAAAAATATATATATATTCATAGACGTATCCATCCTGCTACCACCATTAATATATAGTTACGAGTGAGTCTATGGTACTATGCATAGCACGGATTAGTCCGTACTACGGAGTCATATTTTCATTTTGAAAACTCTAATGATTGATCGGAACCGTTCAACGTGATCTTTATATGAATATGTACTTGCAGACTAAATGTTATATTTTTTTCGAAATTTTAACTATATTTTAAGATAGGTAGAAAATCACTTGATCTGAAAATTCTGGACCATAAAAAAACAGTGATTTTCTACCTATCTAAAAAAATAGTAAAAAAATTCTAAAAAATAGAAAATTTAGCCCACAAGTATATTCTCATATGGAAATCATTTTGAACGGTTCAGATCGACAGTTAGCATTTTGAAAACGAAAATATTAATCCGTAGTAAGGACCAATCCGTGCTATGCATAGTACCATAGACTCACTCTATAGTTACCACGAGAACTTGTCTTTGGTTTAGTGACAAAGACACATGACTCCTATATGAGAGGTCATGGGTTCGAAATCTATAAAGTGGAGAAATCCTCTATATTAATATATAGGAGTTTGAAATATGTTAGCTGATCTGAACCTCAACTCATATTTAAAAAAAATTATATATATAGTTACGACAAATTTTAAATAAGAATATTTCTAATGAGCCACGATGAAAAATAAGTCACAAACTTGGTCTAGCTTTAATCCGGTGCAAATGACAATATTATTTGGAAATTACAATTTTTTTTATAAATATTAAATTGTTAGATGACTTAACATTCAAACTCATTACTGAATCACAATATACAATTTTGTTATAAACAAAGATTATAGTAAAAACTCAATTTGGCAAAAAAGTAACATTTAACAATATATATTTAGAACAAAATATATTATTGTTTTAATTAAATAAATGCTTCACTAATAGTAAATGAGACAAATTGTAAATATAAAGTTAATAAAAATTAAACATAAAATTTATCACGCACCGATGAAATGAACCTATTATCAGGGGCGGACCCACATGGTCCCAGGGGAGGCAAGCTGCCTCTTCTGGATTTTGAGTTTTATGGAGATCTATCGGTCCCGACTGACTTTGTCTCCTTGAAATTTTTTTGCCCCCCTATGAATGTTTGATTTGTAATTCAGGTTAAATTTAGGGTTAAAATTGAAATAAATTTGTTGAATTTTGATTGGTAATTAGAATTATAAGTTAGAGCATCAAAAGTTACAAGTTAAAGTATTATTTTTTATCGAGTACTCAATTAGTTAATGAATTTAAAACCGATTAACTATTTAAATCCAATTCAATATTTTTTTGCCCTCCACGAAAATCCTGAATCCGCCCCTGCGTATTGCCACCTCCATCTCCATCGATAAAGAAAGTTAATCTGAAAAAAAAAAATTAATATTGTTAAAAAATGTCAACTGTACAGCTGTGCCTCTTTAATATCAACACTTACATAAAATTGAAATAAATTTGTTGAATTTTGATTGATAATTAGAATTATAAGTTAGAGCATCAGAAGTTAAAAGTTAAGACATTCTTTTTTATATCGAGTACTCAATTAGTTAATAAATTTAAACCGATTAACTATTTAAATCCAATTCAGAATTTTTTTGCCTCTCACGAAAATCCTGAATCCGCCCCTGTGTGTTGGCACCTCCATCTCCAACGATAAAGAAAAACAAATTAATATTGTTAAAAAATGTCAACTGTACGGCTGTGCCTCTTTAATATCAACACTTACATATTTAACCCATATGCAAAATTGCAAATTTGCAACCATGCATATATAGCCAAGTGCAACACGCATATATAGCCTAGCGTACGCTATACATCAACCATGAAATTGAATAGAAGGTGTAAACATGTAATCTGACTAATATGCTGGTTTTTTGAACTCTTCCCAAGTTTCTAACAGTATTTGAAAGGTGAAGTGGAGGTTTGAACCAGTACAAAAAATTATTTATAAAAAATAATTAAATTTTTTAAAGAAAAATAGATGGTTGTTGCTAGTACTTATTTGACAAACTGAATCATTAATTCAGTTCTTTTAGACACTTTTAAAATAACCGAATTATTGGTGTACCGTCCCGTTGCATGGAATTGACACAAATATTAAATGGACCTGTGCATTCTATCTCGGGCCGAATTGACTTGAATTCTGATCAAACAGTATGAATTCAGACTCAAATATTTTGTTACCTCAAAGGATATAGACTCCTCCGCATGCCCTGTCACAAAAAATCCTCCCTACTCTGATGTTATTTTTAAAGAAACTGAATAATTAATTTGATCTGATTCTTTTTAAGACTACTTAAAAGTAACCGAATTAATATTTTTTTTATGATAGTCAAATTTTCAGACAAGCAAAATATTGTTCTATATTTTTTATTTTTTTATAAAAAATTATAAATAAAAATTCTGTTAAACCAGATTCAAGTCAGAGCAAATTTGGCGACCGTACATGGTACGCTCCATAATAGATTAATAGCACGCCAAATCGAGAAGATAAAATTTTGACAAAAATAACAAAAAAAAATATTAATTAGAGGAGATTTTCAAATCTGACTTCATATATATGAATTCAACTTTGTTGACCTTTGTTTCTGTTATTGGCAATTACAATCATTCAACATCTGACCATAGTAGTAACAATTTCGTAAGGGTTTAGAAGAAGGCAAATATAGAAACTAAGTAAGATTACTGAATGAATAGGTCAGAAGATGTGTATGGACACAAAAGGTTTTATTAGGGTTGCAGAGCTTTAAATTTGATCAAGTCAATATGATATTCTAACACGACCCTTCACGTTACCGGAATCAAATCTGCGGCTATTCTGTTTTCGTGAACAGTAATCCTGCTATCTCTCCTTTTTTGAATCTAACTGTTCAATGTTTTTTGAGAACGAATCTCGAAGCAACTTTTTTCAAGAACTGTTCTGTGCATGCATCTCGAAACTGTTCAATGACTGAATTTGGAAAAGGAGGGATAGCAGGGATACGTTTCATGCACAAGAATAGCAGCGAATTTATCCCACGTCACCTTGTGCTATTTTGTTTCTATAGTTTGGAGGAAAAAAATAAAAATTCTCTGAGAATAAAAGATGGTTTGATGGAATTCGGGCGAATTAAGTGTGTATGAATCCTAGAACAAATTAAACGGTTTTGATTGAACGTCAGATCGAATTTGGTCTTCTTTCCTCGGTATATGTAGGTTTTGTAGAAAAGTTGCAGTGTATCTAATTTATTTGTCGACTTGTAAAAGGGACAAAACTAAAATTTTAAATAGGAGGACTGAAATATGAAATATAAAAATATATAATGTAATAGGTGGAATTTGAATCCGAATTCGTCCACAATTACAATGAGTAACTTTAACAAAAAAAAAACAAATTTTTGAATTTGGACAAACATTTTTTTTTCTTCAAAACGCTAAAGGTGTATATATATAATAATAAAAATAAAATAAGCCGTTTATGTATTATGAATTTAGAAAGATATCATTAATGTTTATGAACAAACTTAGATAGACAACAATACAATTAACTGTTTATGTACAATGATCGATAACAACACAATTGTTATTTTTATTTTTTTCAATTAATTCTCTTTTATGTATTATATATGAATTTAGATAGATTTAGCCTGTAGAATCAGAAGAGGTCCACAGAATGAAAGAGTAAAATATATTATTTATTTTCAAACCAAGCTACTTTTGAAATCCATGTTCAACCCAAATAACCATTGTAGAAAATTAAATGTTGCTTGCTATGTAAATTTGCACTTGAGAGTAGATCTGATGGGCATCGGACCTACTTTGGTTCGACGGGTTTAATCACCGTCGATTTGCTTTAAGATTCGTGCGGAACGCTTTAAACTTCATGTGTGTCTGTTTCAATTTTCAGGTACACAAATCTTAAATTAGATCGACGGTCATCATGCTCGTTGAACCTAAAAGTAGATCCAGTGAGCATCAGACCTACTCCGTTCTCGTAAATTTGAACAAAAAAATAAAAATAAGTGCATTTTCTACAATTCCTACAATCTTTGACTTGTGAAACTTGTACAATTCAACAGGTAGGCATTGTTGAAAATGTTGCTTGCTAGCTCTTTGCTTTGCTGCCTATAAATACTCACCTCATCACCCCTTGTGTCAACACATCTCTGTTCCTCATCAAGACATTACAAACAACTCAAATATTCTACAAAAGGAGCATAAAATAATGGCTTCCATGAAGGCACCTGTTCTCTTGCTCGCCTACGCCTTGCTCGCGCTTCTCCTCCATCCCTACCTCTGTCAAGCTACACCTGCCTCTGCCATGTCTAGCACCGGCAAACTTGATGGTTGGTACCGTTACTTTCTTCCAGATTTTCTTTTAGTTATTACTTGACTAAAACAATGAATAATTAATTTCATAATGGTTCATTATGTGGTTGCACCTTAGTTCTATATCTTAAACTTGTTTTTGTTTCAAGTTTGTGAATTGTACACTTCAAATGTGTTCTGTTTTAAGAAGTGGGGTATCACCAGCTTCGTTTTGTAACTTCAAGATTTCGGGCATCTCTGTGGTTATTGCATCAAATATTCTTAGAACTCAAAATGGAAATTTCAATTATGGGCAACATGATTATGGATTAAATTAATCATATTTAACTTCCTTATAAGAAAGAAGCATGTCAAGGTCAATTGTCCTTTATTTTTCATAAATCTCGAGAACACTGCTGTGTCAAGTTTCTGTCAGTATCCTCTCAAACTGGATATGAACATAAATAACCCTTGTAATTGATAGAAATATAATATATTATAGTGAAGTATAGAGAGACATGTTCAATACAAAATTCTGAAATTTCTCACTAAAACTATCAATTTTCTTTCTTACACATACAATGATGTATATATTGACCTAATATAACTTTTGAATTTTCCAACAAAAACTAAATGACTATTACAATATATACACTTTTTCCTAAGCAACACAGTGAATTCCGACTTCCAGTTTTTTATTTTTTCCAAAAAAACCTTTAGGACTCTCTTCATAAATTTTTACTATTTTTTAGATAGGTAGAAAATCACTTGATCTGAAAATTCTGGACCATCCAAAAACAGTGATTTTCTACCTATCTAAAAAAATAGTAAAAAAAATTGAAAAAATGTAAAATTTGGTTTGCAAGTACATATTCATTTTATAATCATGTTGAACGGTTTGGATCGACCGTTAGGATTTTGAAAACTCAAATATTGAGCTGTAGCACGGACCCAATCCGTGCTATGCATAGTACCGTAGCCTCACTCATATGTATTCGCCATGAATGAATATGTTCCTGGTTACATTGCTAATATAACATGATACATTTGAAGGATCCTGCTCTAAATTTACAAATGCTTAGAAAGGGCTCATTTTACATTTAATTTCCCTTATTTTAGTATTTAATCTACTCAAACTGCCTGTACAAAGTTTATTATTGAGTACCGGGGACTCTACATATAGTTTCTATCTGACAGCTATAGGCAAAACATTTTAATTCCATATGAAAACCCCTAATTAATGCATTGTGTCCATAAACATCACGAGCCTCGGTTCATTATTTATATGTTAAAGCATTAATTAATTAATTAATTACATATATTATTTCAAATTCTTTTCTGCAACTTTTTAACTAGGTACCTAGCTATTTGAAACTAGGTAATTAGGTAATTAGAAACTAAGATTTTTAAGTTCGGCAATTTAAAAAGGATCATCAAACCGTACAAATATGACATGTATATTAGTAAACGAAAGGGTTTGCCTGATATTAAAAAGGCAGAATTTTAAATGATACATCACATATATAGCCGTATATGGTACCTGGTATATAGCTATTATATATGAGGAGGGATATATCCACTTACAACAAATTTGAGTTACAACAAAGTTACAACATTCATTTTTTTCATTTTCAAAGTTCAAATCGTCGATCCAACCGTTCAACATGATCATCTAAATAAAATGTACTTGCAGATCAAATTTTATATTTTTTTGAATTTTTTTTACTATTTATTAAGTATTTTACATAAAATAGCCCTACTTAGACCATTGAATTTTGTACCCATCTTAATAAATAGTAAAAAAATTCAAAAAATATAAAATTTGATCTGCAAGTACATTTTATTTAGATGATCATGTTGAACGGTTGGATCGACGATTTGGACTTTGAAAATGAAAAAAAAGAATGTTGTAACTTTGTTGTAACTCAAATTTGTTGTAAGTGGATCCCTCCTCATTATATATAGCATATTGGTTTTTTTTCTCTAAGGTATAAAGTAGTAATACCTTTGTTTTTCTCAACGATAACGAGGAGATCTAAAATTATTTTTTCCGTGGCACCAGAAACTGCGACATGAAGTAAAGTGTCATTGGCACGTGTAATATGCTCGCCTTGGACTTTTTCGTCATTTTTGTAGAGCTCGCACACTGTTTTCCATTCGCGATTCATGGCTGCTTTGAAGAGATCCTTTCTCGGATTGTACAATGAGACGTCATCAGAATTAGGTTCTGGTATTGTGGGGTTTTCTGGGATGATCTGTGGGGGTTCAACACTAGATAGGGACATATTGTTATTACTCCCTCTCTTGTTTGTATTAATCAGAGTTTAATTAAGTTGTATGTGACTCATTTGATAGGTAGGTAGAGAGTACTAGCGATATTATATATGCTCCCTTTTATAAGGAAGACACTAGCAAGGAGAGCATGGAGTACAATGCTCATTTACGTAGTAGATTTATCATATTTGTGTCCTTACAAAAAAGGAAAAGAGAAAGCTACTTGGGCCAGGAATAAAGAACCTTGCGTGTTGAAGTGCTTCAAGAGTTGTCTCCTTGAAATAAAATAGTTATAATTTTGTTTTTGAGTGAGTCTTTAATACTTCATAAAAAAATAGGAGTAAACAGGATATATATATTTTCTTTTTAAATTTTATTCAAGTGTAGAACAAATTAAGATATCAATATATATAGTCTCTTAATTAATTACCACCATCCAAATTATAACATTTGATTAAAAAAGTACAACTTAATTATTATATATATAATATAATTTTGTAAAATCAATTTCAAAATGACTAGTAGACCTCTTATTTTTTATACTGAATATATTGAGTACTCATAATTTTGGACTTAGATAAGTATTAGATTTGATTTATTTCTGATTATTTCAATTAACGTATGACACGGATAGAGAACTATGGTGATTATTAAGTATATACTGAATATGTTATCAACAATTTTAATTAGATGCATGCATGGCCATATTTTAAATAACTATGGTGATTATTAAGTATATACTGAAATTGAGGCATCATTATATATCTTAAATTAATAACAATCACAGAAATCAAGCCAATAACACAAGGATTTAACGAGGTTCGGTACCAGTTTAGTACCTACATCCTCAAACTCAGACCCTCTCTTTCTTTTTATTATTCAAGAATAGTGTTACAATTTTGTGTGTCTCACTTTACAGGAGACATTGAGATTAAATAGAAAATAATAGAATCCTACTACAAGATATCTTTCCTGATTTCATTTCTATTCAAGGAAACAACGGGATAGAGCAACAGCTCATCTCTAGGCCACTTGCCTAATTACCACCAGATTATTGCCTAATCCTAGACAATCTTTTCTTTTCCTTTCCTTGCTATATTTCTTGCTATATTTCTGATACAGGTCCGAAGTTACCCAAATTGACCAGTGCTGTTGCATCAGATCCAGGGCACGATCTTCTGCAGCACATGCCAATACTCCCCCTCAAGTTGGCATGTACAGATCTGTCATGCCTAACTTGTCTAATGTGCTGTTGAACATTGTACTTGTCACACCTTTCGTCAAAATGTCAGCAAGTTGATTCTCGGATCTCACAAACAATATCTGAACCACCTTTGAGTCAATATTCTCCTTTATGAAGTGTCGGTTTACACCAACATGTTTAGTCCGATCATGTTGCACTGGATTATGCGACATGTCAATCGCTGCCTTATTATCAACATACAAAGTCATGGCCTCTTCTCGAGCTAACCCGAGTTCTGATAACAATTTCTTTATCCATAGCAATTCACATAGGCCTTTAACTACTCCAATAAGTTCAGCTTCAGCACTCGAGAGAGCAACAACTCCTTGCTTTTTGCTTCTCCAAGTGACAAGGTTACCTCCAACAAAAGTGAAATACCCCGATGTTGACCTACGATCTGTAACA
Organism: Carex parvula; assembly: GCA_025461045.1. NCBI lineage: Eukaryota > Viridiplantae > Streptophyta > Magnoliopsida > Poales > Cyperaceae > Carex > Carex parvula. The sequence continues at coordinate 510,833 of JAJGRW010000428.1, forward strand.
CTCCCTGCCCAATCTGCATCAGTATAACCCATAACACCAAGATGCCCATTTCTCTTAAAGTGTATCCCTCTTCCTGGGACTCCCTTTAGATATTTGATGATTCTCATGACTGCTTCCATATGATTCTCACTTGGGTTATGCATAAATTGACTCACCACACTAACTGCATATGCAATATCGGGTCTAGTATGTGACAGATAAATCAATTTTCCAACTAACCTTTGGTACCTCTCTTTATTGGTAGGAACTTGATCAGAAAATTCTCCTAACTTCAAATTTTGGACTACTGGTGTATCAACCGGTTTACAATCTAGCATTCCTACCTCAGCCAACAAGTCGAGAATATATTCCCTTTGGGATAAAATAATACCTTGGTCAGAACGTGCCACCTCAATTCCAAGAAAATATTTTAAACCTCCCAAATTCTTCATTTCAAATTCTTTTGAAAGCTTTTCTTCAAGAATTTGAATCTCTTCTGTGTCATCTCCTGTAATAATCATGTCATCTACATAGATAATCAAAACAGTTAATTTCTCATGTCTCTTCTTGTAAAACAAGGTATGATCAGATTCCCCTTGGTTGAACCCATACTTCTTCATTGCCTGACAGAATCGACCAAACCATGCTCGAGGAGACTGTTTGAGTCCATACAGAGCCTTGTTCAGCTTGCACACTGTTTGCTTTGAACCTGGGTTCTCATACCCAGGAGGAAGCTCCATGTAGATTTCTTCTTCTAAATCTCCATGCAAGAAGGCATTTTTCACATCAAACTGGTGCAATGGCCAATCTAAATTAGCTGCAAGAGACAACAACACTCGAATTGTGTTTAGTTTAGCAACAGGAGAAAAAGTTTCCTGATAATCAATTCCATATGTCTGAGTATATCCCTTTGCTACCAATCTGGCTTTATATCTCTCAACATTACCGTTTGAATCATGTTTGATAGAAAACACCCACTTACATCCTACTGGCTTCTTTCCCTTTGGGAGTTCAACTAAAGACCAAGTATCATTTTTATACAATGCTTCCATTTCTACATCCATTGCTTTTATCCATTTTTGGTCTTTAAGAGCTTCATTCACATTTTCTGGTATTGGTAAGGTAAGCATCTTGTCACAAAAGTGCTTTAATTGTTCTGGTAATTTTTTCGTGGTCACATAATTTGCAATTGGGTAATCAGGTTCTTTACTAGTTCCATCTTCGGGAACATACCGTTTGGGGGGCTTTCCACGGTTCTGTCTATGAGGTAGAATATATCTAGAGTGAGAAGTACTTACCTCTGAAATATCCTCAGGAGATTGTTGGATCTGTGGTTCTTGGTCTTCTTGTATCACATCTTCGATGTCTCCTTCATTTATCTCAGTCCAGGTAGTGTCGACTTCTTCTCTGACCCGAGTTGGATCAGCTAATGCAGACTGTTCCTCACTGACCCAAACTGGGCCATGCGCCTCGCTGACCCGAACTGGGCCATGCGCCTCGCTGACCCGAACTGGGCCATGCTCCTCGCTGACCCGAACTGGGCCATGCTCCTCACTGACCCGAACTGGGCCATGCTCCTCACTGACCTGAACTGTGTTCGGTTGATACCAAAAATCTCTCTCATCTGCATTCTCCCCCTGAGAGGGATATTTGGTAGTTTGAAAAAATGATTCACTTTCCAGAAAGGTCACATCCATTGTAACATACCACCTTTTTGTCATTGGATCATAGCACTTGTACCCTTTTTGGTGCCTGCCAAGTCCTAACGATACACATTTAACAGCACAAGGTTCAATTTTAGATCTCTGATTCTTTGGTACATGGACATATGCGACACATCCAAATATTTTTGGTGGCAAGCTCAGAACTGATGGTATGGTTACAAACTGTGCAAGTTTTTTTAGAGGTGTTTGAAAATCATTTGATTTTGAGGGTAATCTGTTAATTACATATACCGCCATGGTTACTGCACAATCCCAGAACTTTTGGGGCACATGATTTTCAAAGAGTAATGCCCTAGCAGTTTCCAAGATATGTCTATTTTTCCTTTCAGCTACCCCATTTTGTTGAGGTGTTCCAACACACGTGGTTTCGTGAATTATCCCTTCGTCTACGAAAAAACTGTTGAGAATTTTATTAACAAACTCACCCCCATTATCACTTCTAAAGAACCTGATTATTTTCCCAAACTGAGTTTGAACCATTTTATAAAAAGTCTTAAATACTTCTGCTACCTCATCTTTCTTTTCAACAGATATACCCACGTCATACGAGTGCAATCATCAATGAATAACACAAACCACCTGTACCCATATACAGAATCAACCGGGGATGGTCCCCAAACATCAGAATGAATAAGGTCAAAAGGTTCTCCACATTTATTCAGACTAATATTATAGGATACACGATGGCTTTTAGCCTTGATGCATGTTTCACAGTTAAACATAGATATATCTAAACCAGAAAATAAATTAGGTAAAAGTCTTTTCATATAGCCAAAAGAAGGATGCCCTAACCGCCTATGCCATGTCCAAATTTTATTTTCTGATTTTGAACACCCATTTGCCAAGTTGGTTCTTCCCACTCTCAAGTCTTCTAAGTGATACAAGCGACCCTTTTTAGAACCACGCCCAATGATCTCCTTCGTGAGGATATCCTGAAAAATACAAAAATCAGGGAACATGATAACCATGCAATTTAAATCTTCGGTGATTTGCCCAACAGATACTAATCGGGTCTTCAAAGAAGGTACGAGAAGTGTATTATTTAGTACTAAAGATTGAGTAACCTTTACATTCCCAGCCCCTTCTACTGGATATCCGATCCCATTTGCATTTAAAATCTGGTCAGTTCGGGGGTTTTTAAATTCACTTAAATCTTTTTCAGAAAAAGTCATGTGATCAGTGGCACCTGAATCTATTACCCATCCATCCAAGCTAGTTTGATTTAAAGATAACATACCTTCATCACTTTTGTTACCTTTTCCTTCAACATGTGACGCAATACCTATAGTTTGACTTGAGCTGCTCGGTTGGTTGGATCTGTCAGCTGGGGTCTTGTGGATCAGATTCGGGTCAGCATGTCCTGTTTTACCCGTAACTTGCACATCATGTTGACCTGTCCCACCTTCTCTAGTGGCTGCAGCAAAGCCTTGGTTCTTTCCTTTCTCACCCTGTTGTCTCCCTTTGCTTCCTTTATACCAGTCAGGATACCCAATCACATCGAAGCACTTTTCTCTAACGTGCCCTGTTTTGCCACAATTTGAACACTTTAGCCTTGACCTTTCCTGACTGGTGTAGTTCTTATTCAGATTTGAGTTACCCTCATACGGCTTGTAACTTCTTGTAACCATTGCCATAGAGTTTTGAACCACATCTTCTTCTCCTTTTAGCATAACGCTTTGTCGAAGTGCCTCTCTTCTGATTAACCCATACGCTTGCTCAACAGTGGGGAATGGCGACATTTGTAACACACTTGCCCTTATGTTGTCAAGACGGTCATCAAGACCATCTAAAAATGTATAGACCCTAGTTTTCTCAATGTATGAATTGAACCTTTCGATATCCCCAGCACTAGTCATGGGATTAGGACGTCGAAAGTCAATTTCACGCCACAAACCTTGCAAAGTATTATAGTAATCTTCTACTGGCTTACCCGACTGCTTAAGTCGAGTCACTTTTCTATTTAGGTCAAATACAAAGGCTTCGTCATTACCATCATAAAATGTGGTTGCAAGAGCATTCCACATCTCCAAAGCAGTTTCATAATGGATGTAATTAACCATAAGTTTTGACTCAAGTGAGTTAAGTAACCAACCTTTAACCACCGAGTCATCAATACCCCACTTCTGGTATGTCGGATCAGAAGGTGATGGCGGAGAAGGATCACCGGTAATATGCCTCGTCTTGTCACGTCCTTTCAAATATACCTTCACCACCTGAGACCAAATGGAGTAGTTAGAGCCATTCAATTTCACCGAGATTGGTGACGAAGGGCCTTCTGTTGTCACAATGGATGGAGCAGGAGGGGCTGTTTGGTGGGATGATTGAAAAGACATGAGTTGGGTCATTTGAGTTTGTTGCATGGTTACTATTTGAGTTAGCTGTTTCAGGAGGGTTGCTGTATCAATGGATTCTTCATTTGATTGATCTGTCGACATGGTGTTTGGCCCTACTTAGGATTGGAGTTGTCACCAGGTTTTTGTTGAAAAGAACAAGTCAGGATGCTGCTCAACACTGTGCAACAGATCACAAGAGCAGTTGCCAACCTTCAAATACTTGCTAGGTTGAAGAGGAACGAACTGAGCTCTGATACCATCTTAAATTAATAACAATCACAGAAATCAAGCCAATAACACAAGGATTTAACGAGGTTCGGTACCAGTTTAGTACCTACATCCTCAAACTCAGACCCTCTCTTTCTTTTTATTATTCAAGAATAGTGTTACAATTTTGTGTGTCTCACTTCACAGGAGACATTGAGATTAAATAGAAAATAATAGAATCCTACTACAAGATATCTTTCCTGATTTCATTTCTATTCAAGGAAACAACGGGATAGAGCAACAGCTCATCTCTAGGCCACTTGCCTAATTACCACCAGATTATTGCCTAATCCTAGACAATCTTTTCTTTTCCTTTCCTTGCTATATTTCTTGCTATATTTCTGATACAGGTCCGAAGTTACCCAAATTGACCAGTGCTGTTGCATCAGATCCAGGGCACGATCTTCTGCAGCACATGCCAATAATATATACTTTCTTAATTAATTAATCAGTCATTAATTATTAGATGTATCATCTTGTTATATATATGTACTTTATTTTGTCATGCATTTATTTAACGAAAATCAACCAAGTTATAATTATTTCACTCAATGCGGTGCCTATATATCAGTTAATTAATATCTCTCCAAAATATGTATAAAAATGAAAGAGTGTGTTACAAAAAAAAAAAAAAATAAGTGATACATAATTTAATGCATTTTAACTAGATTTTGGTTATTTAAGAACTAGTACATGCATTAATTAGCATCTTGATAATTAGCATTAAGATTAAGTAATTACTTAAGATGATGCATGAACTTAATTTGGGGGGCAAAGACGGGAGCTGTGTATGATTGGTACATATGCATTTTGTGAGTCTGGATGGATTTGGGTGATAATTGTGTTGCTTTGGTGACGTCAGCATTGGGAGAGACAAGCTTCAAATCTACTAAAGCAACCCATTTTATTTCGAGCCTTGATAAAGCATATCATATGCATACATAGGTCCAGGTCCCCCTCACTTTACATATTAATTGAACCTTGCTTTAATTACAGCTTACATACTGAATATACCGATATTTTTATTAATATCCAAAGTTTAATACAAATTATTAATTATACTCAGATTTTCAAACTTTCGCTAAAAATATCCAAGCCGGTCAGAAAATGGCCGGCTTAGGTACTATAGTAAACCGGCCATTTTCTGGCCGGCTTACTCTATTTTTTTTAGAGAGAGAGACACTATGAAGATCAAAATATTGAAATCTAAATTTAAAATTTTTATTTAAATTATTTATTATATTACTTCTTTTAATGTATAATTAACATAATATTTATAAAAAATACAATAGATTAATTGAAATTACGTTGAATAACACTAAATTATGTTAAATTACGGTAAATTACATTAAATATGCTAAAATACGGTAAATTACGCTAAATTACAAATGAATATGGACGATATCGTCACTGAAAAAGCGAAAAACGACGATGAAACTTCAAACGGTCATAAAACCGCACTCGAGTGTCCGATTTCAGCAAATGACCACTTTTCGGAAAGCTTGAAAAAATGCGCATGCATTCGTGCTCGCTACACTGGATTTTGAAATTCAGAATCGCCAAAAAACAAAGGGAAGAGCCTCAAAACTTGAGTTGAAGTTTCCGATTAAGATTTTCATTTATATCATTCAATCTAAGTAGCTCAGTAAATTAGTTACATAATGAACTTGCAGATTATCAATTTTTACTATTTTTGGAATTTTTTTACTATTTTTTATGATTCATGAAAGATGAGCAAAATCAGTCTACTATAGCGTAATTTTGTGTAGTTTAGTGTTTTTTTTACCGTATTTCAGCATAATTAGCGAAGTTATTGTAATTTAACGTAATTTAGTATAATTGAACATAATTTATTGTAATATAGTGTAATTCAACATAATTTCAAGTAATCTAGCATATTTTAGTATAAATATGCTAATTATACATCAAAAGAAGTAATATAACAAATAATTTAAACAAAAATTTCAAATTTTCAGAGTTAGGTTTTAATATTTTGATCTTCATAGTCTCTCTCTAAAAAAAAAAAAAAAATGGAGTAAGCCGGCCAGAAAATGGCCGGTTTACCTAAGCCGGCCTTCTGGCCGGCTTGGGTATTTTTAGCGAAAGTTTGGAAATATGGGCATAATTAATAATTTGTATTAAACTTTGGATATTAATAAAAATGTCGGCTGAATATATTGAGTACTCGTAATTAAGAAAAGAGCAGCATTAAACAACTTACAACACGTGTTTTAATTTACATGCTTCAATATGAGCAAGTAATTAATATTATGAAACTTATTTAAGTGATATATGGACCTGGCAAATTAGACATAAGTGATATATGGACCTGGCAAATTAGACAAGTTCGGTTGTATTTGGATGGGATGGAGTTAGATTCAGATTACTTTTGGGTTTAATAGATACGTATTGGACTCAAATTGAAGAGATCAATTAAGAATAAAATGTCTAGCTAGTGCATATGCATGTATGTTATTTTCATAATAAAACCGTTAAATGTGATCTATGTTATTTTCTCTATGTGTTCATAAAAAATATCACGTTTCGGTTTTGTTTTATGTGAATCAATAAGTTATCAATGTCTAGAAATTATCCACGTTAGTACGTTTTTTACAAGCTATGAATGACAACCAAAACAAAGTTGAAATATCATAATTTTATACATGTGCATAGATAAAATAATGTAGATCATATCCAGTGGTATTATTTTGACTTTTAAGTTTTAAATTTTGAGTTATTTAAAATTTTAAAAATGAAGGCATAATGGAAGCACAAAAAAATGGAGGCAATTGAACCATTAAGCCTGATTGCTACGGGTTTGGACATCTTTTGGATCATGGATCATTTGGGTTTAGATTATTTTATGTTCGATTATTCAGTATTTATAGATTTATTTATGTTCAGATATTTTTGAATTTGATTAATTACGAGTTTA
>JAJGRW010000428.1:523159-549570 GCA_025461045.1 Carex parvula
AAAAAATATTAAAATAAAGAACAACACTTTTTTTGTGAGAAATCGTGAGTTCAAAATTCAAATGAAAAATATTTTATTGACATTAAATAAAAGTTAAAAAATTAATTTCTTCTAATTGGTTCCCTTCTCTTCTCGAAGAATATTTCGGAATTATATCGAATTGCGAGAAATTATGTGGCTTTTGTATCCAAAATCATCTCTATCAACACATGCAAATACTCAATTCAATATTTAGTGTTCAAGCAAAACAAGTTGAAAATATGAAAACGATGAGTATTACTTGCGAGTATAACTTAGGGTGTATTTGGATGGAGGAATAAGTTAGTAAGAATAGTGAGGTAACCTTAAATTAAGAATAGTAGCTAACTTAACATTTTGTTGGGTTAGTAGAATAGTGAGCTAATTCACAAAAAAAACAAATAAAAAATAATTGGTAGCTCTTGATTCAAATGTGAGTTAGCTCAAAAAAATAGTATTATTCTTGAGTTAGTTCTATTCTTGCTCCAACCAAATGCACTCTTAAAGAGTTTGATGTCAGTTCTAATAACATAATTCATATTGTCATTTAATTCATGATCTCAAACGAAAGAAAGAAAAAAGGCCAGAGTTGCTTCTTTAATTAATTACCTCTTCAAAACTAATATTTGATATCTACTGGCAAAATCAATCAGTATTTAAGCACTTGCTCCTGAACAATCTTGTTAAAGGAAGAGGTGAGAGAGGGGTGTGGAGGAGATGATTGAATAATTTTTTTTTATTTTTTTATCACAGTTCAGTCTGTAGATACTCAACACTCACAGGAGAGAATTTATGTTAAGTCTTGCTAAAGGAAGTAGGATTCGAATCTAGTTTTCATAGGAGAGAATTTATGTTCATTCACTGCGTCACGCAAGTGAATGGCTGATTGTATTTTATTAGACATGTTTACTTGTTTCGTAACAACAAAATTTGAAGAAATGAGGAAGAAAAAAGAAGCGACTTCTATATACAAATTCAACAATTTTTGTGATCAAGAGAGAGATGAGATGAACTTTTATGGTGCTTCTTTCTCTTCTCTTTCTTATTTTTTCTTTAATAAGATTGTTAATTTGTTATGAAATACATTCTAAGAGACGAGACACTCATTATTTTGAAAGAGTATTCGCAGTAAACTTGAATTAATTCCACTCAAGCGATTTTTTTCATGTTTACCTTAAATGTACGAGGCTCTTTAAGATTAGTGTCAGGTTAAAATAAACAGTCTGCTTAACTGAATCTGAATTTCATTATTCTGAGGTCCAATGACCTGAACTTGATAAGATTGACTGAAATTTCAAAATAATGGATTAAACTCAAATTTTGTATAAATCTAACTGATAGGGTTTAGAACATCAAAGTACAGACACAACCAGTGGCGTAGCCAGGATTTGAGTCAGGGGTGGACAAAAAGTTTCGAGTTACTGGTCAGTGGGCAAAATTAACTTATATACTTGAATTATTTTAATCAATCTCACCAAATTCTAAATCAGATTTAAATAAAAATCAAGAAAACCATTTAGTCAATATCAGTCGCAATTTGCAATTTAATTTATTCGATTGAATTGCAGTATTGAATTGTCAAAGGACAGAGGAAGGCAATTTAATTTCAGAAGCAGACAGACCAATATATTTATACTACTTCATACTTAATTTTAAATTTCAGGAGTAAGCAACTTGTTACATGGTGGCGGACTGCACACAACGTGAAAGATGCACACACATACTTGTGACAAATTTTCTCAATAATTGAATTAAGATGGCGTTTTAAAATTTCTCGTGATTCACATTCCACCACCTGTTACTACGCAATAAAGAACAACGCAATCTTGAAAAGAGAAAACGAATAATTAAAGAGGGAAGTAAATTACAAAATTTTGATCTTTGAAGTTATCTCAAATGCTTTCTCGTGATTCACATTCCACCACATGGGACTATGGTAGGTTGTTTTTTCAATCTCCTATGAAAATCTTGTCATATTCATTTAATGCTTGAAACAACGACGTGAACAATAAAAAAAAATATATATATATTCATAGACGTATCCATCCTGCTACCACCATTAATATATAGTTACCACGAGAACTTGTCTTTGATTTAGTAACAAAGACACATAATTCACATTCTCTCTGATACTGTAATAGAAAATCTTTTACAATTACTAGATCTGGACCGTTCTTTTTAACTTGGCACAAATCTCAAAGCCCAATAATATTGTCCTTGCGCTAGCCTGAATCTCAAAACGGCTGAGAGTTAATCTTAAACAGTAAAGGGAATCTTTTACAGTAATGGAGAGGATACTTGTCCAAAAACACATGGCTCCTATGTGAGAAGTCATGGGTTCGAAATTCATAAAGTGAGGAAATCTTCTATATTAATATGAGAAGGGATCCACTTACAACAAATTTGAGTTACAACAAAATTACAACATTCATTTTTTTCATTTTCAAAGTCCAAATCGTCGATCCAACCGTTCAACATGATCTCCACAATAAAATGTACTTGCAGATCAAATTTTACATTTTTTTGAATTTTTTTACTATTTATTAAGTATTTTACAAAAAATAGCCATACTTAGACCATTGAATTTTGTACCCATCTTAATAAATAGTAAAAAAATTCAAAAAAATATAAAATTTGATCTGCAAGTACATTTTATTTAGATGATCATGTTGAACGGTTTGGATCGACAATTTGGACTTTGAAAATGAAAAAAATGAATGTTGTAACTTTGTTGTAACTCAAATTTGTTGTAAGTGGATCCCTCCTCTATTAATATATAGGAGTTTGAAATATGTTAGGTGGCTTGAATCTCAACCCATATTTCAAAAAATATATAGTTACCACAAATTTTAAATAAGAAAATTCTAATGAGCCACGATGAAAAATAAGTCACAAACTTGGTCTAGCTTTAATCCGGTGCAAATGACAATATTATTTGGAAATTACAATTTTTTTTATAAATATTAAATAGTTAGATGGCTTAACATTCAAACTCATTACTGAATCACAATATACAATTTTGTTATAATCTTGTAATAAAAAAAAGATTATTAACTCAATTTGGCAAAAAAAGTATATTATTGTTTTAATTAAATAAATGCTTCACTAATAGTGAATGAGACAAATTGTAAATATAAACTTAATAAAAAATTAAACATAAATTTATCACGCACCGACGAAATGAAACCTATTGCCAGGGGCGGACCCACATGGTCCCAGGAGAGGCAGCTGCCTTCTCTGAATTTTGAATTTTAGTGGAAATTTTTGTGCCCCCCTCTGGATGTTTGATTTGTAATTTGAGTTAAATTTAGGATTAAAATTGAAATAAATTTGTTGAATTTTGATTAGTAATTAGAATTATAAGTTAGATAATCAAAAGTTACAAGTTAAAGCATTATTTTTTATCGAGTACTCAATAGTTAATGAATTTAACCCAATTAGCTATTTAAACCAAATTCGATATTTTTTTGCCACCTCCATCTCCAACGATAAAGAAAGTTAATCTGAAACAAAAAACAAATTAATATTGTTAAAAAATGTCAACTGTACGGCTGTGCCTCTTTAATATCAACACTTACATATTTAACCCATATGCAAATTTCAAATTTGCAACCATGCATAGCCAAGTGCAACACGCATATATATCCTAGCGTACGCTATACATCAAAACCATGAAATTGAATAGGTGTAAACATGCAATCTGACTAATATGCTGTTTTTTTGAACTCTTCCCAAGTTTCTAACAGTATTTGAAAGGTGATGAAGTGGAGGTTTGAACCAGTACAAAAAAATATTTATAAAAACTAATTAAATTTTTTAAAGAAAAATAGATGGATGTTGCATTGTTGCTAGTACTTCTTTGACAAACTGAATCATTAATTCAGTTTTTTCAGACACTTTTAAAAAAACCGAATTATCGGTGTACCGTCCCGTTGCATGGAATTGACACAAATATTAGATGGGCCCGTGCATTCTATCTCGGGCCGAATTGACTTGAATTCTGATCAAACAGTATGAATTCAGACTCAAATATTTCGTTACCTCAAAGGATATAGACTCCTCCGCATGCCCTGTCACAAAAAATCCTCCCTACTCCGATGTTATTTTTAAAGAAACTGAATCATTAATTTGATCTGATTCTTTTTAAGACTACTTAAAAGTAACCGAATTAATATTTTTTTTATGATAGTTAAATTTTCAGACAAGCAAAATATTGTTCTATATTTTTTATTTTTTTATAAAAAATTATAAATAAAAATTCTGTTAAACCAGATTCAAGTCAGAGCAAATTTGGCGACCGTACATGGTACGCTCCATAATAGATTAATAGCACGCCAAATCGAGAAGATAAAATTTGGACAAAATAACAAAAAAAAAATATTAATTAGAGGAGATTTTCAAATCTGACTTCATATGAATTCAACTTTGTTGACCTTTGTTTCTGTTATTGGCAATTACAATCATTCAACATCTGACCTTAGTAGTAACGGTATGGACACAAAAGGTTTTATTAGGGTTGCAGAGCTTTAAATTTGATCAAGTCAATATGATATTCTGACACGACCCTTCACGTAACCGGAATCAAATCTGCTGCTATTCTTTTTTTGTGAATAGTAATCCTGCTATCTCTCCTTTTTTGAATCTAACTGTTCAATGTTTTTCGAGAACGAATCTCGAAGCAACTTTTTTCAAGAACTGTTCTGTGCATGCATCTCGAAACTGTTCAATGACTGAATTTGGAAAGGAGGGATAGCAGGGATACGTTTCATGCACAAGAATAGCAGCGAATTTATCCCACGTCACCTTGTGCTATTTTGTTTCTATAGTTTGGAGGAAAAAAATAAAAATTCTCTGAGAATAAAAGATGGTTTGATGGAATTCGGGCGAATTAAGTGTGTATGAATCTTAGTACAAATTAAACGGTTTTGATTGAACGTCAGATCGAATTTGGTCTCCTTTCCTCGGTATATGTAGGTTTTGTATTAGAAAAGTTGAACAATGTATCTAATTTATTTGTCGACTTGTAGAAGAGACAAAACTAAAATTTTTAAATAGGAGGACTGAAATATAAAATGTAAAAATATATAATGTAATAGGTGGAATTTGAATCCGAATTCTGCCACAATCACAATGAGTAACTTTAACCAAAAAAAATATTTGAATTTGGACAAACATTTTTTTTTTTCTTCAAAACGCTAAAGGTGTATATAATTAATGTTTATGAACAAACTTAGATAGACAACAATACAATTAACTGTTTATGTACAATGATAACAACACAATTGTTATTTTTTTTTTTTTTCAATTGATTCTCTTTTATGTATTATATATGAATTTAGATAGATTTAGCCAGTAGAATCAGAAGAGGTCTACAGACTGAAAGAGTAAAATAGATTATTTATTTTCAAACCAAGCTACTTTTGAAATCCATGTTGAACCCAAATAACCATTGTAGAAAATTAAATGTTGCTTGCTCTGTAAATTTGAACAAAAAAAAAAAAAAAATAAGTGCATCGTTCTAAATTCCTACAATCTTTGACTTGTCAAACTTGTACAATATTTCAACAGGTAGGCATTGTTGAAAATGTTGCTTGCTAGCTCTTTGCTTTGCTGCCTATAAATACTCACCTCATCACCCCTTGTGTCAACACATCTCTGTTCCTCATCAAGACATTACAAACAACTCAAATATTCTACAAAAGGAGCATAAAATAATGGCTTCCATGAAGGCACCTGTTCTCTTGCTCGCCTACGCCTTGCTCGCGCTTCTCCTCCATCCCTACCTCTGTCAAGCTACACCTGCCTCTGCCATGTCTAGCACCGGCAAACTTGATGGTTGGTACCGTTACTTTCTTCCAGATTTTCTTTTAGTTATTACTTGACTAAAACAATGAATAATTAATTTCATAATGGTTCATTATGTGGTTGCAAGACTAGCTTTACCTTAGTTCTATATCTTAAACTTGTTTTTGTTTCAAGTTTGTGAATTGTACACTTCAAATGTGTTCTGTTTTAAGTAACTTGTTATCAATGAAGTTGGCAATATTATGGAACAAATTTTTGTTGCTGAATAACTTATACTATGTTTTTGTTTTTGTTTTGTGATGCAGCTAAGGCAATTGATCAAGGGATTGCTTATGTGTTGATGCTTGCTGCTCTCCTAATTACATACATTATGCATTAATCAACTCCATGCATGGATACCTGATGTATTTATGCATTATTCAACTCCATGGATATATACCTGATGTATTATTCCTACAGCTTTCTTTAATGCATACTACAAAATAAGTTTTGTTTTATTTTATGAGGGCGAATAAGTTGCAACAAGTGCAATAGATCAATTCGCTATAATAGGAAAATAGACCTTTTTTTTTCTTTTCTTGTATACTTCTTTTGTACATTAGAAAAGGTTTGTCATAGCACTTGAGATCGGACCTACTCTGGTTCGATGGGTTTAATCACCGTCGATTTGCTTTAAAGTTCGTGCTTACAAATTTTAAATTAGATCGGACGGTCATCATGCTCATTGAACCTAAAAGTAAGTCCGATGGGCATCGATCGGACCTACTCTGTTCTCTTGTCATAGAAGTTGGAAGCAATTAAATAAATAATATGTTGTTTTTTGTATTCTTCTTTTGTGCTTTTGGTCATGTTCAAATTCATTATAGTAAAAACAGAATAAAAAAAATATGAGCATCCAACGTCGTTAATAGATTGATTTCAAGATAGAGTAATTAGGGCGCTCTTAAGTTCATCAATTTTTTTTTGGTGAGTTTAATTTTAGAATTTATCGAAATGACTTTAAACAATAAATTCTAACCATTTAAAACAATCTATTTCACAAGTGACGTATTTTACGTGTTGAACTTATAAATTTTCAACTTACTTTAGTATAAGGTCAAGCGGTAAAAAAATATAGGTTTTATAAGTTCATCTTAATGTGTTATTTTTTTTTTTATCATTTTTTTACGGATTGATTTTATACTAAATTAATTCAAAAATTTATAAGTTCGACATGTAAACGCATCACTTGTATAGTATATCGGTTTCAACAGCTTGAATTCGTCGTTTGAAGTCATTCCGATAGATTTTGAAATTGAACTCACAAAAGACTTGGTGAGCTTAACTCAAAAACTAAGAATAGGCCGCCATTTGTCATTGCGGTCCTGATATTTTTCGAATTTTCCAGTTTCAGTGGTCTTTTGGTGTATTTTTTTTTTATAGTGATATATTTAAAAATTTAGAGTGCCAAAATTAATGTTCTGTCAAGATAACAAAAGCACAACAGAGAATAGCCAAAAGGTAAAAAATATGCACATTTATAGAAGAGGGATATAAATCTGGCAGATTTAATCTGCTGTTATTCTAAAGGGATCACAGGACCTGTTATTCCTATCCCAACCGTTGAAAGTTTCTCACGTGCGAATCTCAAGAAATAAAGTATTTCACGCTTGAATTTCGACAAAGGTCAACGGCTGAGATCGAAATAACAGGATCCTGTTATCCGTTTGAAATAACAGCTAGCAGATTTATTTCCAGAGAAGAGGGGGTAGGAGTAACCAACATAATCGAAACGATGTTGATGAGCAATAGCAGCTAGGTGATGGAATTCAGATCTTCCCCGGTACCGTAATAGAGAATCTTTTACATTTACTTGATCTGGACCGTTCTTTTTAACTTGACACGAATCTCAAAGCACAATAATACTGCTCCTCCGTCAGCCCGAATCCCAAAGCGGTTGGGAGTTAATCTCAAACCTTAAAGTGAAGGAAATATATCTTTTACCGTAATAGAGAGGATACTTGTCCCATGGTGATGTACCTCAACATTGTCGTCTCTATCTCTACTACGATACTGACATTTGTATTTACTATTTACTATTTAGTGTACATGTTGAGAAATAAGAAGCCCGATTTGCATTATTCCAGAATAGGCTCGCCAGTCGTGGGGGTGTAGGGATGAGGTATTTAAGCGTATATATGAACAAGCTACAAAGAGTCCGACTAAAAGATGCACTTGTTAAGCCCACAATCGACAGCTACCTGCATGCCTGTTAATATAGCAAAAGCCCACAACCGACAGCGACCGTACATGGTACGCTCCATAATAGATTAATAGCACGCCAAATCGAGAAGATAAAATTTGGACAAAATAACAAAAAAAAAATATTAATTAGAGGAGATTTTCAAATCTGACTTCATATGAATTCAACTTTGTTGACCTTTGTTTCTGTTATTGGCAATTACAATCATTCAACATCTGACCTTAGTAGTAACGGTATGGACACAAAAGGTTTTATTAGGGTTGCAGAGCTTTAAATTTGATCAAGTCAATATGATATTCTGACACGACCCTTCATGTCACCGGAATCAAATCTGCTGCTATTCTTTTTTCGTGAACAGTAACCCTGTTACCTCTCCTTTTTTGAATCTAACCGTTCAATTTTTTTCGAGAACAAATCTCAAAGCAATTTTTTTCGAGAACTGTTCTGTGCACGCATCTCGAAACTGTTCAATGACTGAATTCAGAAAAGGAGGAATAGCAGGGATACGTTTCATGCACAAGAATAGCAGTGAATTTATCTCACGTCACCTTGTGCTATTTTGTTTCTATAGTTTGGAGGAAAAATAAAAATTCTCTGAGAATAGAAGATGGTTTGATGGAATTCGGGCGAATTAAGTGTGTATGAATCTTAGTACAAATTAAACGGTTTTGATTGAACGTCAGATCGAATTTGGTCTTCTTTTCTCGGTATATGTAGGTTGTGTATTAAAAAGGTTGCACAGTGTATCTAATTTATTTGTCGACTTGTAGAAGAGACGAAACTAAAAAATTTAAATAGAAGGACTGAAATATAAAATATAAAAATATATAATGTGATAGGTGAAATTTGAATCCGAATTCTGCCACAATCACAATGAGTAACTTTAACAAAAAAAAACAAATATTTGAATTTGGACAAACATTTTTTTTTCTTCAAAACGCTAGAAGTGTATATAATTAATGTTTATGAACAAACTTAGATAGAAAACAATACAATTAACTGTTTATGTACAATGATAACAACACAATTGTTATTTTTTTTTTTCAATTAATTCTCTTTTATGTATTATATATGAATTTAGATAGATTTAGCCAGTAGAATCAGAAGAGGTCCACAGACTCAAAGAGTAAAATAGATTATTTATTTTCGAACCAAGCTACTTTTGAAATCCATGTTCAACCCAAATAACCATTGTAGAAAATTAAATGTTGCTTGCTCTGTAAATTGGAACAAAAAAAAAAAAAAAATAAGTGCATCGTTCTAAATTCCTACAATCTTTGACTTGTCAAACTTGTACAATATTTCAACAGGTAGGCATTGTTGAAAATGTTGCTTGCTAGCTCTTTGCTTTGCTGCCTATAAATACTCACCTCATCACCCCTTGTGTCAACACATCTCTGTTCCTCATCAAGACATTACAAACAACTCAAATATTCTACAAAAGGAGCATAAAATAATGGCTTCCATGAAGGCACCTGTTCTCTTGCTCGCCTACGCCTTGCTCGCGCTTCTCCTCCATCCCTACCTCTGTCAAGCTACACCTGCCTCTGCCATGTCTAGCACCGGCAAACTTGATGGTTGGTACCGTTACTTTCTTCCAGATTTTCTTTTAGTTATTACTTGACTAAAACAATGAATAATTAATTTCATAATGGTTCATTATGTGGTTGCACCTTAGTTCTATATCTTAAACTTGTTTTTGTTTCAAGTTTGTGAATTGTACACTTCAAATGTGTTCTGTTTTAAGTAACTTGTTATCAATGAAGTTGGCAATATTATGGAACAAATTTTTGTTGCTGAATAACTTATACTATGTTTTTGTTTTTGTTTTGTGATGCAGCTAAGGCAATTGATCAAGGGATTGCTTATGTGTTGATGCTTGCTGCTCTCCTAATTACATACATTATGCATTAATCAACTCCATGCATGGTTACCTGATGTATTATTCCTACAGCTTTCTTTAATGCATACTACAAAATAAGTTTTGTTTTATTTTATGAGGGCGAATAAGTAGTTGCAACAAGTGCAATAGATCAATTCGCTATAATAGGAAAATAGACCCTTTTTTTTTTCTTGTATACTTCTTTTGTACATTAGAAAAGGTTTGTCATAGCACTTGAGAGTAGGTCCGATGGGTATCGGACCTACTCTGGTTCGATGGGTTTAATCACCGTCGATTTGCTTTAAAGTTCGTGCATACAAATTTTAAATTAGATCGGACGGTCATCATGCTCATTGAACCTAAAAGTAAGTCCGATGGGCATCGATCGGACCTACTCTGTTCTCTTGTCATAGAAGTTGGAAGCAATTAAATAAATAATATGTTGTTTTTTGTATTCTTCTTTTGTGCTTTTGGTCATGTTCAAATTCATTATAGTAAAAACAGAATAAAAAAAATATGAGCATCCAACGTCGTTAATAGATTGATTTCAAGAAGAATTAGGGCGCTCTTAAGTTCATCAATTTTTTTTTTGGTGAGTTTAATTTTAGAATTTATCGAAATGTTTTTAAACAATAAATTCTAATCATTCAAAACGATCTATTTCACAAGTGACGTATTTACGTGTTGAACTTGTAAATTTTCGACTTAATTTAGTATAAAGTCAAGCGGTCAAAAAATAAAGGTTTTATAAGTTCATTTTAATGTGTTATTTTTTTTATCATATTTTTACGGATTGATTTTATACTAAATTAATTCAAAAATTTATAAGTTCGACATGTAAACACATCACTTGTATAGTATATCGGTTTCAACAGCTTGAATTCGTCGTTTGAAGTCATTCCGATCCATAGGGATCCGAACTAAAACACTCATAAACTACTTTATTACTTTTTATTTGCTAAATTTTCTTTCTAATGGCAAAGATTCGTCCGTCTCTTTCTCGCTCCCTCTATCACCATACCCAATCTACCAAAATAACCCTTATATTCCTGTTCAAACGTGGGTAGTAAAGGACCTACTCAACGCTCAAAGCAATCAAGATCTTTATTGGCCGTCTCAGTCTTTGTTGGGTCAAGGACAAAACGTACCCTCCCCCTACAAAGCACTGCCGACGAAAAGAAGGCTTCCTGGGTAAGGTATAATATCAGCATTGATCCATAAGCAGCAAGCTCATAAGTTAGAGCTAAGAAAGCTGACTAAATCGGTTTCGAATGAGACTTAGGATACATTGCATCCTTAGGGATCCTTACATTAGACACTGGCTTCCATCCAGGTTGGCTTCCAAGATAGATAGAAATCCAGGAGAAAAACATCGTAAATAACGATATCATGAATGAGACCCATATATAGAGTACTTATCACAGGTGCCACAGAGAGATAACTCTGTGGGAGTTAGCCGCCCCCATGAATGGTATAAATACTACGTTTGCTTTAATGTCAGTGGCATATTTTATGCGGGTCTTAGCAAAAAGGGATTGAGTTATTTCGAGAAATATATTAAGCCAACTCCAATCCTTTTACCAATTAATATTTCTTATTTACCTCTTTAATAGCGCCTTTACTTACTGAAAGAATCGAATCCACAGGCCTGGGAGGCGTGTCAAATTGTTCCGATCAGTTTTCTTTTTTGAAGCGGCAATTCAGGTTATGTTCCGATTTGAAGCGACAAGTCAGGTTATGTTCAGATATTAGCCCACATATGTATGTTCGGCCTATGATTCCAGAGCGGACCTCACTCAATTCTACAGCAGCGGAAACTCGAGTCGAGGCGCTGCAAGCGAGCAAAGTTTTGAAATTAAACTCACAAAAGACTTGGTGAGCTTAACTCGAAAAACTAAGAATAGGGCCATTGCGGTCCTGATATTTTTCGAATTTTTCAGTTTCAGTGGTCATTTGGTTAATTTTCTTTTTAAAGTGGTATATTTAAAAATTTCGGGTGCCAAAATTAATGTACTGTCAAGATAACAAAAGCACAACAGAGAATAGTCAAAAGGTAAATATGCACATTTAGAGAAGAGGGATATAAATCTGCTGTTATTCTAAAGGGATCACAGGACCCTGTTATTCCTATCCCAACCGTTGAAAGTTTCTCATGTGTGAATCTCAAGAAATAAAGTATTTCGTGCCTGAATTTCGACAAAGGTCAACGGCTGAGATCGAAATAACAGGATCCTGTTATCCGTTTGAAATAACAGCTAGCAGATTTATTTCCAGAGAAGAGGGGGTAGGAGTAACCAACATAATCGAAACGATGTTGATGAGCAATAGCAGCTAGGTGATGGAATTCAGATCTTTCCCGGTACCGTAATAGAGAATCTTTTACAATTACTTGATCTGGACCGTTCTTTTTAACTTGACACGAATCTCAAAGCCCAATAATACTGCTCCTCCGTCAGCCAGAATCCCAAAGCGGTTGGGAGTTAATCTCAAACCTTAAAGTGAAGGAAATATATCTTTTACCGTAATAGAGAGGATACTTGTCTAGGTGATGTACCTCAACATTGTCGTCTCTATCTCTACTACGACACTGACATTTGTATTTACTATTTACTATTTAGTGTGTTGAGAAATAAGAAGCCCGATTTGCATTATTCCAGAATAGGCTCGCCAGTCGCCGTTATTTTTATTTATACCATTTTAAGAAAATAAATTAATAAAATAACCATCGTTTTTGGGCAATTCTAATTCTAGCACGGCCGCACCGGTATTCTACGGACCCATTTGAGCGGGGCCGCAGAATACCGGAGCGGACCCCCATATGGGGCCGCAGAATGGTTCTGCGGACCCCTTTTTTTTTTTTTTAATTCATTTTCAAATCTCACTGCACGCATTCCTAAACGAAGCTCTATATGGGTGCCTCGGTAAAGGGGGCCTCTATATTCTTTTTTTAATTCATTTTCAAATCTCACATTACCGTTGACTCCTGGGTGCCTCGGTAAAACAAGAGAAAAGAAAAAGAAAAAAAGGGGGTCCGCAGAACCATTCTGCGGTCCCATATGGGGGTCCGCTCCGGTATTCTGCGGCCCCGCTCAAATGGGTCCGCAGAATGCCAGTACAGCCGTGCTAGAATTAGAATTGACCAAAAACGATGGTTATTTTATTAATTTATTTTCTTAAAATGGTATAAATAAAAATTTCGGCGCCAGTCGTGTGGGGGTGAGGTATTTAAGCGTATATATGAACAAGCTGCAAAGAGTCCGACTAAAAGATGCACTTGTTAAGCCCACAATCGACAGCTACCTGCATGCCTTTTAATATACCAAAAGGAGTAGAACTAGGGTGCTCCTAAGCTCACCAAGCCCTTCGTGAGCGCGACTCTAAAACCTATCAAATTGACTTCAAACGACATTTTCAAACCGTTAGATGTTCAATTTATATTAAAATGTGCTTGGAGACCAAATTTTACATTTTTTGGAATTCTTTTACTATTTATTAAGATGGTTTGAAAATCGCTGTTTTTATTAAAATTCTGCACCATTGGAAAACAGCGATTTTCAAACCATCTTAATAAATAGTAAAAAAATTCCAAAAAATGTAAAATTTGGTCTCCAAGCACATTTTAATATAGATTGAACATCTAACGGTTTGGAAATGTCGTTTGAAGTCAATTTGATAAGTTTTAGAGTCGCGCTCACGGAAGGGCTTGGTGAGCTTAGGAGCACCCTAGTTCTACTCTACCAAAAGCCCACAATCGACAGCGACCGTACATGGTACGCTCCATAATAGATTAATAGCACGCCAAATCGAGAAGATAAAATTTTGACAAAAATAACAAAAAAAAATATTAATTAGAGGCGATTTTCAAATCTGACTTCATATGAATTTAACATGTTGACCTTTGTTTCTGTTATTGGCAATTACAATCATTCAACATCTGACCATAGTAGTAACGGTATGGACACAAAAGGTTTTATTAGGGTTGCAGAGCTTTAAATTTGATCAAGTCAATATGATATTCTGACACGACCCTTCACGTCACCGGAATCAAATCTGCTCCTATTCTTTTTTCTTGAACAGTAACTCTGCTATCTTTCTTTTTTCGAATCTAACCGTTCAATTTTTTTCGAGAACGAATCTCGAAGCAACTTTTTTCGAGAACTTCAATGGCTGGATTCAGAAAAGGAGGAATACATGGTTACTGTTCATGCACAAGAATAGCAGCAGATTTAGATCTCACGTCACCTTGTGCTATTTTGTTTCTATAGTTTGGAGGAAAAATAAAAATTCTCTGAGAATAAAGGATGGTTTGATGGAATTCGGGCGAATTAAGTGTGTATGAATCTTAGTCCAAATTAAACGGTTTTGATTGAACGTCAGATCGAATTTGGTCTTCTTTCCTCAGTATATGTAGGTTTTGTATTAGAAAAGTTGCACAGTGTATCTAATTTATTTGTCGGCTTGTAGAAGAGACAAAACTAAATTTTTTAAATAGAAGGACTGAAATATAAAATATAAAAATATATAATGTGATAGGTGAAATTTGAATCCGAATTCTGCCACAATCACAATGAGTAACTTTAACAAAAAAAACAAATATTTGAATTTGGACAAACATTTTTTTTTCTTCAAAACGCTAAAAGTATATATAATTAATGTTTATTAACAAACTTAGATAGACAACAATACAATTAACTGTTTATGTACAATGATAACAACACAATTGTTATATTTTTTTTTTTTCAATTAATTCTCTTTTATGTATTATATATGAATTTAGATAGATTTAGCCAGTAGAATCAGAAGAGGTCCATATGTACAGACTGAAAGAGTAAAATATATTATTTATTTTCAAACCAAGCTACTTTTGAAATCCATGTTCAACCCAAATAACCATTGTAGAAAATTAAATGTTGCTTGCTCTGTAAATTTGCACTTGAGAGTAGGTCCGATGGTCGACGGGTTTAATCACCGTCGATTTGCTTTAAGATTCGTGCGGAATGCTTTAAACTTCGTGCGTGTCTGTTTCAATTTTCGTGCGTGCAAATCTTAAATTAGATCGGACGGTCATCATGCTCGTTGAACCTAAAAGTAGGTCCGATGGGCATCAGACCTACTCCGTTCTCGTAAATTTGAACAAAAAAATAAAAATAAGTTCATTTTCTACAATTCCTACAATCTTTGACTTGTTAAACTTGTACAATTCAACAGGTAGGCATTGTTGAAAATGTTGCTTGCTCTTTGCTAATTTGCTGCCTATAAATACTCACCTCATCACCCCTTGTGTCAACACATCTCTGTTCCTCATCAAGACATTACATTACATACAACTCAAATATTCTACAAAAGGATCATAAAATAATGGCTTCCATGAAGGCACCTGTTCTCTTGCTCGCCTACGCCTTGCTCGCGCTTCTCCTCCATCCCTACCTCTGTCAAGCTACACCTGCCTCTCCCATGTCTAGCACCGGCAAACTTGACGGTTGGTACCGTTACTTTCTTCCAGATTTTCTTTTAGTTATTACTTGACTAAAACAATGTGGTTGCAAAAAAAAAGTAACCTTAGTTCTATATCTTAAACTTGTTTTGGCTTCAAGTTTGTGAATTGTACACTTCAAATGTGTTCTGTTTTAAGTAATTTGTTTTGTAGATAGAAAATAAGTAAGGAATTTTGAAAAGAAATACAAAAGAATATCAATGAAGTTGGCAATATTATGGAACAAATTTTTGTTGCTGAATAACTTATACTATGTTTTTGTTTTTGTTTTGTGATGCAGCTAAGGCAATTGATCAAGGGATTGCTTATGTGTTGATGCTTGCTGCTCTCCTAATTACATACATTATGCATTAATCAACTCCATGCATGGATACCTGATGTATTTATGCATTATTCAACTCCATGCATGGATACCTGATGTATTTATGCATTAATCAACTCCATGCATGGATACCTGATGTATTATTCCTACACCTTTCTTTAATGCATACTATAATATAAGTTTTGTTTTATTTTATGAGGGCGAATAAGTTGCAACAAGTGCAATAGATCAATTCGCTATAATAGGAAAATAGACCCTTTTTTTTTTTTTCTTGTATACTTCTTTTGTACATTAGAAAAGGTTTGTTATAGCACTTGAGAGTAGGTCCGATGGGCATCGGACCGACTCTGGTTCGATGGATTTAATCACCGTCAATTTGCTTTAAGATTCGTGCGTGTCTGTTTCAATTTTCGTGCGCACAAATTTTAAATTAGATCGGACGGTCATCATGCTCGTTGAACCTAAAAGTAAGTCCGATGGGTATCGGACCTACTCCGTTCTCTTGTCATAGAAGTTGGAAGCTATTAAATAAATAATATATATTTTTTTTGTATTCTTCTTTTGTGCTTTTGGTCATGTTCAAATTCATTATAGTAAAAACAGAATAAAAAAAAAAATGAGCATCCAACGTTATTAATAGATGGATTTCAAGATAGAATTTGGGCGCTCTTAAGTTCATCAAATTTTTTTTGGTGAGTTTAATTTTAGAATTTATCAAAATGACTTTAAACAATAAATATTCTAACTATTCAAAACGATCTATTTCACAAGTGACGTATTTACGTGTTGAACTTATAAATTTTGGACTTAATTTAGTATAAAGTCAAGCGGTCAAAAAATGAAAGTTTTATAACATTTTAATGTGTTATTTTTTTAATCATTTTTTACGGATTGATTTTATACTAAATTAATTCAAAAATTTATAAGTTCGACATGTAAACGCATCACTTGTATAGTATATCGGTTTCAACAGCTTGAATTCGTCGTTTGAAGTCATTCCGATAGATTTTGAAATTGAACTCACAAAAGACTTGGTGAGCTTAACTCAAAAACTAAGAATAGGCCGCCATTTATCATTGCGGTCCTGATATTTTTCGAATTTTTCAATTTCAATGGTCTTTTGGTTAATTTTTTTTTACAGTGGTATATTTAAAAATTTCGGGTGCCAAAATTAATGTATTGTCAAGATAACAAAAGCACAACAGAGAATAGTCAAAAGGTAAAAAATATGCACATTTAGAGAAGAGGGATATAAATCTGCTGTTATTCTAAAGGGATCACAAGACCCTGTTATTTCTATCCCAACCGTCAATGTTTCTCATGTGCGAATCTCAAGAAATAAAGTATTTCGTGCCCGAATTTCGACAAAGATCAACGGCTGAGATCAAAATAACAGAATCCTATTATCCGTTTGAAATAACAGCTAGCAGATTTATTTACAGAGAAGAGGGGGTAGGAGTAACCAACATAATCGAAACGATGTTGATGAGCAATAACAACTAGGTGATGGAATTCATATCTTCTTTATCGTAATAGAGAATCTTTTACAATTACTTGATCTGGACCGTTCTTTTTAACTTGACACGAATCTCAAAGCCCAATAATACTGCTCCTCCGTCAGCCCGAATCCCAAAGCGGTTGGGAGTTAATCTCAAACCTTAAAGTGAAGGAAATATATCTTTTACCGTAATAGAGAGGATACTTGTCCCATGGTGATGTACCTCAACATTGTCGTCTCTATCTCTACTACGATACTGACATTTGTATTTAGTATTTACTATTTAGTGTGTTGAGAAATAAGAAGCCCGATTTGCATTATTCAGAATAGGCTCGCTAGTCGTGGGGGGTGTAGGGGTGAGGTATCTAAGCGTATATATGAACAAGCTACAAAGAGTCCGACTAAAAGATGCACTTGTTAAGCCCACAATCGACAGCTACCTGCATGCCTGTTAATATAGCAAAAGCCCACAATCGACAGCGACCGTACATGGCACGCTCCATAATATATTAATAGCACGCCAAATCGAGAAGATAAAATTTTGACAAAAATAACAAAAAAAATATTAATTAGAGGCGATTTTCAAATCTGACTTACATATGAATTCAACATGTTGACCTTTGTTTCTGTTATTGGCAATTACAATCATTCAACATCTGACCTTAGTAGTAACGGTATGGACACAAAAGATTTTATTAGGGTTGCAGAGCTTTAAATTTGATCAAGTCAATATGATATTCTGACACGACCCTTCATGTCACCGGAATCAAATCTGCTGCTATTCTTTTTTCGTGAACAGTAACTCTGCTATCTTTCTTTTTTCGAATCTAACCGTTCAATTTTTTTCGAGAACGAATCTCGAAGCAACTTTTTTCGAGAACTTCAATGGCTGGATTCAGAAAAGGAGGAATACATGGTTACTGTTCATGCACAAGAATAGCAGCAGATTTAGATCTCACGTCACCTTGTGCTATTTTGTTTCTATAGTTTGGAGGAAAAATAAAAATTCTCTGAGAATAAAAAATGGTTTGATGGAATTCGGGCGAATTAAGTGTGTATGAATCTTAGTACAAATTAAACAGTTTTGATTGAACGTCAGATCGAATTTGGTTTTCTTTCCTCGGTATATGTAGGTTTTGTATTAGAAAAGTTGAACAGTGTATCTAATTTATTTGTCGACTTGTAGAAGAAATGAAACTAAAATTTTTAAATAGGAGGACTGAAATATAAAATATAAAAATATATAAATGTGATAGGAGAAATTTGTGAATTCTTCCACAATTACAATAAGTAACTTTAACAAAAAAAAACAAATATTTGAATTTGGACAAACATTTTTTTTTTCTTCAAAAAGCTAAAGGTGTATATAATTAATGTTTTTGAACAAACTTAGATAGACAACAATACAATTAACTGTTTATGTACAATGATAACAACACAATTGTTATTTTTTTTTTCAATTAATTATCTTTTATGTATTATATATGAATTTAGATAGATTTAGCCAGTAGAATCAGAAGAGGTCCACAGACTGAAAGAATAAAATAGATTATTTATTTTCAAACGAAGCTACTTTTGAAATCCATGTTCAACCCATATAACCATTGTAGAAAATTAAATGTTGCTTGCTCTGTAAATTGGAACAAAAAAAATAAAAAAATAAGTGCATTTTTCTACAATTCCTACAATCTTTGACTTGTTAAACTTGTACAATTCAACAGGTAGGCATTGTTGAAAATGTTGCTTGCTCTTTGCTTAATTTGCTGCCTATAAATACTCACCTCATCACCCCTTGTGTCAACACATCTCTGTTCCTCATCAAGACATTACATTACATACAACTCAAATATTCTACAAAAGGATCATAAAATAATGGCTTCCATGAAGGCACCTGTTCTCTTGCTCGCCTACGCCTTGCTCGCGCTTCTCCTCCATCCCTTCCTCTGTCAAGCTACACCTGCCTCTGGCATGTCTAGCACCGGCAAACTTGACGGTTGGTACCGTTACTTTCTTCCAGATTTTCTTTTAGTTATTACTTGACTAAAACAATGAATAATTAATTTCATAATGGTTCATTATGTGGTTGCAAAACAAAAGTAACCTTAGTTCTATATCTTAAACTTGTTTTTGCTTCAAGTTTGTGAATATCTTGTACACTTCAAATGTGTTCTGTTTTAAGTAACTTGTTATCAATGAAGTTGGCAATATTATGGAACAAATTTTTGTTGCTGAATAACTTATACTGTGTTTTTGTTTTTGTTTTGTGATGCAGCTAAGGCAATTGATCAAGGGATTGCTTATGTGTTGATGCTTGCTGCTCTCCTAATTACATACATTATGCATTAATCAACTCCATGCATGGATACCTGATGTATTATTCCTACAGCTTTCTTTAATGCATACTACAAAATAAGTTTTGTTTTATTTTATGAGGGCGAATAAGTTGCAACAAGTGCAATAGATCAATTCGCTATAATAGGAAAATAGACCTTTTTTTTTCTTTTCTTGTATACTTCTTTTGTACATTAGAAAAGGTTTGTCATAGCACTTGAGATCGGACCTACTCTGGTTTGATGGGTTTAATCACCGTCGATTTGCTTTAAGATTTGTGCGGAACACTTTAAACTTCGTGCGCACAAATTATACTCGTTGAACCTAAAAGTAATTCCGATGGGCATCGGACCTACTCCAATATTCTCTTGTCATAGAAGTTGGAAGCAATTAAATAAATAATATGATTTTTTTTTTGTATTCTTCTTTTGTGCTTTTGGTCTTGTTCAAATTCATTATAGTAAAAACAGAATAAAAAAATAGGAGCATCGATCCAACGTTGTTAATAGATTGATTTCAAGATAGAATTAAGGCGCTCAAGTTCATCAAATATTTTTTTTTGGTGAGTTTAAGTTTAGAATTTATCGAAATGACTTTAAACAATAAATTCTAACCATTCAAACGATCTATTTCACAAGTGACATATTTACGTGTTGAACTTATAAATTTTCGACTTAATTTAACATAAAGTCAAGCGGTCAAAAAATGAAGGTTTTATAAGTTCATCTTAATGTGTTATTTTTTTTTTTATCATTTTTTTACAGATTGATTTTATACTAAATTAATTCAAAAATTTATAAGTTCGACATGTAAACGCATCACTTGTATAGTATATCGGTTTCAACAGCTTGAATTCGTTGTTTGAAGTCATTCCGATAGATTTTGAAGTTAAACTCACAAAAGACTTGGTGAGCTTAACTCAAAAACTATGAATAGAGCCGCCATTTGTCATTGCGGTCCTGATATTTTTCGAATTTTCCAGTTTCAGTGGCCTTTTGGTGTATTTTTTTTTTGACAGTGGTATATTTAAAAATTTCGGGTGCCAAAATTAATGTACTGTCAAGATAACAAAAGCACAACAGAGAATAGTCAAAAGGTAAAAAATATGCACATTAATTTAGAGAAGAGGGATATACATTTGCTATTATTCTAAAGAGATCACATGACTCTGTTATTCCTATTCCAATCACTGAAAGTTTCTCATGTGTGAATCTCAAGAAATAAAGTATTTCATGCCGTAATTACGACAAAGATCAACGACTGAGATCGAAATAACAGAATCCTATTATCCCTTTGAAATAACAGCTAGCAGATTTATTTACAGAGAATAGGGGGTAGGAGTAACCAACATAATCGAAACGATGTTGATGAGCAATAGCAGCTAGGTGATGGAATTCACATCGGTACCGTAATAGAGAATCTTTACAATTACTTGATCTGGACCGTTCTTTTTAACTTGACACGAATCTCAAAGCCCAATAATACTGCCCCCTCCGTCAGCCCGAATTCCAAAGCGGTTGGGAGTTAATCTTTTTTTTTGAAGAATAGTAGATAATTCCACCGATTTCATTAGAAATCATATGAACCTGTTTGGTACCTAAAATAAGTACCAAATGCAAGACATAAGTCACTTACATCGATATTTACATAAGTAAGAACAAAATAAGCAGCACTTAGCACATATCTAACCAACCATAACAAGCTACAAAATGTCAGAAACTAATGAAATACAGCAGCTACTCAACTAAATATCCAATAACCTGCAGAACTGCATCTATATAACACAACAAAAAGATTTAAGCTAATTCCTCCCAATTGATATCATCCCCATCACTCAACTCGGCGCCAGACATTTGATTTTGGAGGCTGCCAGCTCCAAAATCCCGAGTAGAGATGTCCTCAGAACTCTCCCTGTTTAGTGA
Source organism: Carex parvula (assembly GCA_025461045.1). Lineage (NCBI taxonomy): Eukaryota > Viridiplantae > Streptophyta > Magnoliopsida > Poales > Cyperaceae > Carex > Carex parvula. Next base: position 544,674 of record JAJGRW010000428.1, read on the forward strand.
AAGTAGAAGATCCACTACCTGGAAAGTGTCCGGGCTGCTGATTTCTTCCTCCAGAATAAGATTTGGGAGGTCCTTAACATTAAAAGGAAGCATTAGGTTTAATTTAAGTGAAGAATTTTCTGATTTGGATTTACACCAGAAAGTAGCTAAAGAGATAATCTTAGCACCTATTGCTTTGATAGAGATAGGATGAGTGTCATTAAAACACACCCTATTCCTTTCATTCCAGATTACCCAAAGAACGGTTGGGAGTTAATCTCAAACCGTAAAGTAAAAGAAATCTTTTACAGTAATGAAGAAACCCGATTTGCATTATTCAGAATAGGCTCGCCAGTCGTGGGGGTGTAGGGGTGAGGTATTTAAGCGTACATATGAACAAGCTGCAAAGAGTCCGACTAAAAGCTGCACTTGTTAAGCCCACAATCGACAGCTACCTGCATGCCTTTTAATATACCAAAAGCCCACAATCGACAGCGACCGTACATGGCACGCTCCATAATATATTAATAGCACGCCAAATCGAGAAGATAAAATTTTGACAAAAAAACAAAAAAGAAAAAGAAAAATATTAATTAGAGGCGATTTTCAAATCTGACTTCATATGAATTCAACATGTTGACCTTTGTTTCTGTTATTGGCAATTACAATCATTCAACATCTGACCATAGTAGTAACGGTATGGACACAAAAGGTTTTATTAGGGTTGCAGAGCTTTAAATTTGATCAAGTCAATATGATATTCTGACACGACCCTTCACGTCACCGGAATCAAATCTGCTGCAATTCTTTTTTCGTGAACAGTAACCCTGCTATCTCTCCTTTTTGAATCTAACTGTTCAATTTTTTCGGAGAACGAATCTCAAAGCAACTTTTTTCGAGAACTGTTATGTGCACGCATCTCGAAACTGTTCAACGACTGAATTCGGAAAAAGAGAGATAGCAGGGATACTGTTTATGCACAAGAATAGCAGCGGATTTAGATCCCACGTCACCTTGTGCTATTTTGTTTCTATAGTTTGGAGGAAAAATAAAAATTCTCTGAGAATAGAAGATGGTTTGATGGAATTCGGGCGAATTAAGTGTGTATGAATCTTAGTACAAATTAAACAGTTTTGATTGAACACCAGATCGAATTCGGTATATGTAGGTTTTGTATTAGAAAAGTTGCAGTGCATCTAATTTATTTGTCGACTTGTAGAAGGGACGAAACTAAATTTTTTAAATAGGAGGACTGAAATATAAAATGTAAAAATATATAATGTGAAAGGTGGAATTTGAATCCGAATTCTTCTACAATTACAATGAGTAACTTTAACCAAAAACAAAATATTTGAATTTGGACAAACATTTTTTTTTCTTCAAAACGCTAAAGGTCTTAGATAGACAACAATACAATTAACTGTTTATGTACAATGATAACAACACAATTGTTATTATTATTTTTTCAATTAATTCTCTTTTTATGTATTATATATGAATTTTGATAGATTTAGCCAGTAGAATCAGAAGAGGTCCACAGACTGAAAGAGTAAAATAGATTATTTATTTTCAAACCAAGCTACTTTTGAAATCCATGTTCAACCCAAATAACCATTGTAGAAAATTAAATGTTGCTTGCTCTGTAAATTTGCACTTGAGAGTAGGTCCGATGGGCATCGGACCTACTTTGGTTTGACAGGTTTAATCACCGTCAATTTGCTTTAAGATTAGTGCGGAACGCTTTAAACTTCGTGCGTGTTTATTTCAATTTTTGTGCGCACAAATCTTAAATTAGATCGGACAGTCATCATTGAACCTAAAAGTAGGTCCGATGAGCATCGGACCTACTCCGTTCTTGTAAATTTGAACAAAAAATAGAAAATAATTGCATCGTTCTACAATTCCTACAATCTTTGACTTGTTAAACTTGTACAATTCAACAGGTAGGCATTGTTGAAATGTTGCTTGCTCTTTGCTAATTTGCTGCCTATAAATACTCACCTTATCACCCCTTGTGTCAACACATCTCTGTTCCTCATCAAGACATTACATTACATGCAACTCAAATATTCTACAAAAGGGTCATAAAATAATGGCTTCCATGAAGGCACCTGTTCTCTTGCTCGCCTACGCCTTGCTCGCGCTTCTCCTCCATCCCTACCTCTGTCAAGCTACACCTGCTCTCGCATGTCTAGCACCGGCAAACTTGACGGTTGGTACCGTTACTTTCTTCCAGATTTTCTTTTAGTTATTACTTGACTAAAACAATGAATAATTAATTTCATAATGGTTCATTATGTGGTTCAAAAAAAAAAAGAAGTAACCTTAGTTCTATATCTTAAACTTGTTTTTGCTTCAAGTTTGTGAATTGTACACTTCAAATGTGTTCTGTTTTAAGTAACTTGTTATCAATGAAGTTGGCAATATTATGGAACAAATTTTTGTTGCTGAATAACTTATACTATGTTTTTGTTTTGTGATATGCAGCTAAGGCAATTGATCAAGGGATTGCTTATGTGTTGATGCTTGCTGCTCTCCTAATTACATACATTATGCATTAATCAACTCCATGCATGGTTACCTGATGTATTATTCCTACAGCTTTCTTTAATGCATACTACAAAATAAGTTTTGTTTTATTTTATGAGGGCGAATAAGTTGCAACAAGTGCAATAGATCAATTCGCTATAATAGGAAAATAGACCTTTTTTTTTTCTTTTTCTTTTATACTTCTTTTGTACATTAGAAAAGGTTTGTAATAGCACTTGATAGTAGGTCCGATGGGCATCGGACCTATTCTGGTTCGATGGGTTTAATCACCGTCGATTTGCTTTAAAAATTCGTGCGTGTCTGTTTCTTAAATTAGATCGGACGGTCATCATGCTCGTTGAACCTAAAAGTAAGTCCAATGGACATCGGACCTATTCCGTTCTCTTGTCATAGAAATTGGAAGCAATGAAATAAATAATATGATTTTTTTTTAAAATTTTTTTATTCTTCTTTTGTGCTTTTGGTCATGTTCAAATTCATTATAGTAAAAACATAATAAAAAAATATGAGCATCCAACGTTGTTAATAGATTGATTTCAAGATAGAATATTAGGGCGCTCTTAAGTTCATGAAATTTTTTTTTTTGGTGAGTTTAATTTTAGAATTTATCGAAATGATTTTAAACAATAAATATTCTAACCATTCAAAACGATCTATTTCACAATTGACATATTTAAGTATATCAGTTTCAACAGCTTGAATTCGTCGTTTGAAGTCATTCCGATAGATTTTGAAATTAAACTCACTAAAGACTTGGTGAGCTTAACTCAAAAACTAAGAATAAGGCCGCTATTTGTCATTGCGGTCCTGATATTTTTCGAAATTTTCAGTTTCAGTGGTCTTTTGGTTTATTCTTTTTTACTTCGGGTGCCAAAATTAATGTACTGTCAAGATAACAAAAGCACAACAGAGAATAGTCAAAAGGTAAAAAAAATGCACATTTAGAGAAGAGGATATAAATCTGTTGTTATTCTAAAGGGATCACAGGACCTTGTTATTCCTATCCCAACCATTGAAAGTTTCTCATGTGCGAATCTCAAGAAGTAAAGTATTTCGTGCCCGAATTTCGACGAAGGTCAACGGATGAAATCGGAATAACAGAGTCCTGTTATCCCTTTGAAATAACAGCTAGCTGATTTATTTCCAGAGAAGAGGGGGTAGGAGTAACCAACATAATCGAAACGATGTTGATGAGCAATAACAGCTAGGTGATGGAATTCAGATCTTCCCCGGTACCGTAATATACTTGATTTGGACCGTTTTTTTTAACTTGACACGAATCTCAAAGCCCAATAATACTATCCCCTCCATCAGCCCGAATCCCAAAACGGTTGGGAGTTAATCTCAAACCGTAAAGTGAAGGAAATCTTTTACAGTAATGAAGAGGATACTTGTCCCTAGGTGATGCACCTCAGCATTGTCGTCTCTATCTCTATCTCTATTTAGTGTACATGTTGAAAAAAATAAGAAGCCCGATTTGCATTATTCAGAATAGAGAACGGAGTAGGTCCGATGCCCATCGGACCTACTTTTAGGTTCAACGCCATTCTGACCGTCCGATCTAATTCAATATGTGTGCGCACAAAAATTGAAACATACACGCACGAAGTTTAAAGCATTTCGCACAAATCTTAAAGCAAATCGACGGTGATTAAACCCATCGAACCAAAGTAGGTCCGATGCCCATCGGACCTACTCTCAAGTCTTCAGAATAGGCTCGCCAGTCGTGGGGGTGTAGGGGTGAGGTACTTAAGCGTATGAACAAGCTGCAAAGGGTCCGACTAAACACTTGAGAGTAGGTCCGACGGGCATCGGACCTACTCTGGTTCGATGGATTTAATCACCGTTGATTTGCTTGAAGATTCGTGAGGAATGCTTTAAAATTCGTGCGTGTATATTTCAATTTTCGTGTGCACAAATCTTAATAAATTAGACGGTCATCATGCTTGTTGAACCTGAAAGTAGGTCCGATGGGCATCGGACCTACTCCGTTGTCCCGACTAAAAGATGCACTTGTTAATTAAGCCCACAATCGACAGCTAACTGCGTGCCTATTAATATAGCAAAAGCCGAAATTTTTATTAATATTCAAAAAATATATATAAAATTTAACATTATGTACTCAAATTCGGGAAAATTCAAAATCTGTCCAATTCAGAGAATAATTATCAGGATCTAGACCTTTTTTCCGAAAATTATTCTCCGGATTCAAAAATCTCTTTCCGGAGAATTATTCTCAGGATTTGTGTTTTTTTAATTAAATAGAAAATATTATGATTTATTTATTTTTTATATTGAAATATTAGAAATATTATATTTTTTTTTGAAAATAGATGGAATACTATATACTTTGATTTGTTAGAAAGAC
>JAJGRW010000428.1:553682-570511 GCA_025461045.1 Carex parvula
TCTACAACAAACATTTTGATATTAGCCAACCCCTCTCTCTCTCTATCTATCTATCTATCTATATATATATATATATATATATATATATTATCTTTTTGACATATTTTTATATAAAAAAATTCTCAAATAAAATGACATATTATATGACAAATAATATTCCTTAAATGATATAAAAAATAGAAAAAATGAAAACATGACCAATCAATTATCAACTAATTCAAAATTTTCTTAAATGACATTTAAAAAATAGAAATAAATCATGACCAATCAGAAAAGATGATACAATTTGCATATGGAGAGTATGTGTGTCGAATACGTGTCTAAATAAATTTAGATTTATGCACGTAAATAAATATAAAAAAGATACATAAAATCAAAATATTTGATCGAAGGGTTGATATTCAATCTAAAATTTTATCCTTTAATCAAAACCGTTGACAGATAATCTGAACATCTACGTACTTAATATGGTTGCGTTTGGATGGGGTAAGAATAGAGCTAACCTTGGGTTAGCTCCACTATTCTTAACCTTGAGTGATCCAAATAACAATTAGAAAATTGGGTTAGCTCAAGAATAGCTCTATTCTACTAACCCATAGAAATGGTGGGTTAGCAAGAATAGAGCTAGCGGGGTTAGTGATATTAATAAAAAAAATAGTTTTCATTCCTCTCAATTAGAGTTAGTTTAAATATTAAATTAGTATTAAATAAAATATTTGATTAGTATTAAATAAATATAACATTAGATTAGATTAGTGTTAAATATTAAATTTAATATAATATTAATTAAAATATTATATTAGTATTAAATAAATATAATATCAAATTAGATTAATATTAAATAAAATGTTAGATTAAATATAATAAATTTTAATTTAAAATTTTAATATAATATAATATTAGTTTAAATGTTAAGTATTAAATGTAATATAATATTAGTTTAAATATTACATTAGTAAATATAATATCAGATTTGATTAGATTAGTATTAAATATAATATAATATTAGTTTAAATATTAAATGTAAGATAATATTACTTTAAATATTATATTAGTATTAAATAAACTATTACATTAAATATAATATAATATAATATTAGCTTAAATATTAAATATAATATAATATTAATTTAATAAAATGTAATGTAATATAATATTAAATAAAATATTAGATTAGTATTAAATAAATATAATATTATTAGAGATTTGATTAGTATTAAATAAAATATTGAATTACTATTGAAAAATATCAGTTTAAATGTAATAATATTAATTTAAATATTAAATGTAATATAATATTACTTTAAATATTATATGTATTAAATAAAATATTAGTTAAATATAATATAATATTAGTTTAAATGTTAAATGTAATATAATATTTTATTTTAAATATTATATTAGTATTAAATAAAATATTAGATTAGTATGCTATTAGTATTAAATAAAATATTAGATTAGTATTGAAATTTTTTAGTTTAAATGTAATATAATATTAGTTTAAATATTAAATGTAAAAATATTAGATTAGTTTAATCAATATTTTATTCATTCCCTCCATCATTATTCTAAATATACAATCCAAACGACATTTTTACTAACTAAAATAGTCCAAAGTTAGCACTATTCTCAAACGACTCGAGTTAGCACTATTCTCAACCACTAACTCAAAAATCGTTATTCTTGCACTAATCCTTGTACGATCCAAACGTACCCGAGATATGCCGGACATTAACGGAGAGCTTGGTGGTTTCCATTGCTCAATTTTCTATCCTTTTGGAGCCTTATAATTGTTTTGTACTGTAAAAGGTGATAGGATTTATGGAATTGAGATGGTAGTTTCCGGTTGATTTGTTTCCTTCTCTCTGTTTTTGTTTTTTATAATTTGTTCTGGACTTCTGGTCACATGACTCACATCCTTACAGGATGAGAACAAGGCGTAGAGAATCCTTTTATATTGTTTGTTTGTATTTGACATTGGATTTTTATAATTGGAATCACCGGTGTACTGTGTACATACTATTTGTTCCAAAAGAAAAAAAGACAAAATAATTGAACCCCTTTCTATACGATGAATAATAGCCTTTGTATGTTTCCCATCAGACAATGACTTTAATAGGACCATGTTCCATAGGTTCTTAAAACTATTTTTTTACGGATCATGAAAGAATCGGATCAGGACAGTCATCACTCTGAGGAGTGTGCAATCAGGAAGACACTGAATCAAATCCGACCGAAAACTAAATCAATCGGACCAGGACAGTCACCTCTCATAGAAAGAGCCGTCAAGATTGAAGTCAGAAAAATTTATTAGAGTAAGAGAGGGAGAGAAGAAGAAACATAACATAAGCAAACAACCAATACAAAACAACAACAACAAACATATAATATAAATAACTATATGTACAACTCATTCCACCTACTCTTCTATTGTCAAAAAGAGAAAAAAGAGCATAGGAGAATAGGAGAAGAAAAAGCGAACTGTTTATTTTGGAGAATAAAAACTCCTAAAATGGAGAGCAGTGGCAAGATCCACTAAGCGAAAGTATCGAGAATAACTATCAGATCCACTAGAGGGAAGTACCTACTTGAACGAAGACGAAGCATAAAGCGATGGTCAGATCTACTAAGTGAAAACACCAAGAGTCAGGTTCATCAGACGGAAGCACCTATTCACAGACAGATAGACAAAATAGAGTGAAAGAATGAACTAGGAGGTGTGAGTGGAATGGTAGGTGGAACCGTGGAAGAGGAGGCATCGCCATGGGCGATTGAGAAATCGCTTAAAGCTTAAGTAGCACAAGAACGGAGTAGGTCCGATGCCCATCGGACCTACTTTTAGGTTCAACGAGCATCATGACCGTCCGATCTAATTTAAGATTTGTGCGCACGAAAATTGAAATAGATGCGCACGAAGTTTAAAGCATTCTGCACGAATCTTAAAGCAAATAGATGGTGATTAAACCCATCGAATCAGAGTAGGTCCGATGGGCATCGGACCTACTCTCAAGTGAAGCAGCACCGCCTTTTGTAATTCTGTCTCCAGCACTCTTGATTTCTATTAAAACCGTAAACCTTTCAGTTTCTACAATCTAGAGAACACTTTTCATAAACCACTTGAAGATTAGTTCTTAAGTTACTTTTTCCAAATGAAAATAAATCAGATTGGTTTATGAACTTGTATTTAGGGGTGTTCAACCGGTCGGTTCGGATCAAACTGAACTTTTTTGCCGAACCGCGGTTTGAACCGAATTTTGAAAATCCAACCGAACTGACCGAATTAAAATTCCAAACTAATCTAAAACCGAACCGATTAAACCGATTTAAACTTTGGTTTGTTCAGTTGAACCGAACACAAACATTTCAAGTTACAAATAAACATTTCAAAACCAGTTGGTTCGGTTCAAACCGATTTGGATAACATTTTTGATAACCATATAAGCCGGTTTTTCATAAACCGATTTACCAATTCATTATAAACCACACAAAATAAACTGATCCATTATAAACCAATCTATTTTTTATTAAACCGGTTGGTTCGGTTCAAACGGATTTGGAGATCCCAAAACCGAACCGAACCATTTAAACCGAACAACTGATCCAATTAAACCAAAATTTACCGGTTCAGTTAAAACTGAATAAAACCAATCCATTTGAACACCCCTACTGTTATTTGTATTAAATTCATCTCTGAATTTTTAAGAACGACAAACAGAATCAGTCATTCCGTCAATTAACTTGACATCTTTGTTTCTATCAATGTCTTTTGTTGCTCACATCACCAACATGTCACACCAAACTAATCAGTCTCTTTTTAAACTAATAAATCTTTTTAAACTAACAAATCAAGAAAGGCTAATTTAAAGAAGAAGAAGAAAATAGATGTATATGTATAACCATCAAAACTCTTTTTCAATTGGACCCCTCTAAAGTTTAAATTAAATATTTACTCGTCAAAATATCAATTTCTTTGATATATTTGGACACCATATGATACAAAACAGCAAGTATTTGATCATTGTCATAGTGGGACCGAATCAAGTTAAATTACACTTATAAAAAGCATTCATAATTTGACAAAATCAGAAGAGAACCAACAATTAAGACAAAGACACTCATATTGATTGAGTGGATCAGATTTTAAATGTTCATACTTCTTTTTTTTTTTTTTCCCTTAGCAAACAGACTTTAAATTTAACAATTGAGTGGATAAGATGTCTATCTCTCCTGAGCAAAATGAATTCAGATCCTCTCCGGTACCGTAATAGAAAATCTTTTAGAATTATTGGATCTATACCGTTTTTTTTAACTTGGCACGAATCTCAAAGCCCAATAATACTGCCTCTGCGCTAGCCCAAATCTCAAAACGACTGGAAGTTAATCTCAAACCGTAAAGTGAAGAGAATCTTTTACAATATTAGAGAGGATACTTGTCCGAACAAAATACCCATCCTTCAAAAAAAGAAATGTTCCCATGACATGTTTCGATTGTGAGCACCAATTTTTATATCGCTCATATCATATTTTCCTCAATTTTACATCATTGTTCTATTTGAAGTGAATTTATTATTTCTAGCTTTTTTGGTACTGTTAGAAAAATCTAAATAATTAAGCATGTAGATCAATAAAATGGATACAATATTCAAATAGAATTTAGAAAAATTGAACAATAATTTGAAGAACTTTTCAGTCGCGCATTTTGCATGTAAGCATTTGAAATTGTTTATCAATCTTCATTTATTATAAAAAATCAAAACATATTCATGAGATCACGGGTAATATTTTCAGAAAAAAATATTCGTCCCACATGACGGGCAATTTCCTTTGAAGATACTTTGACCTAATATTTTTTAATGATATACTTAGGGGTGTAAACGGAGCGGATTCGGAGCGGATAATGCTAATACTAAATCCGTATCCGTCTTTCAATGAGCGGATACGAATACGGATACGGATAATAAACGGATATCAAAACTCAAAATCATATCCACCTTAACCGAATACGGATACGGAGCGGATAATCTCCGAATAGGGATATGGAACGGATAATGGTCGGATATTAAGTCATATGTATTTTAAGATACAAATACCAATTAATAATTCAAATATGAAATCCTTTCAGCATATAACACGTTCGATTTACAAAATATAAAAGATATAAGGTCCGGATCTCTACTAAAAATTAGTCTCACGAGTGAAAAGATATAAAAGTGAGACATTATATATAAAAATCGCTTTGTCTCTGAAATATAAATGAGTTTCGAAGAGATGAATATTGGATACGGATATATGCGGATATCCGCTCCGTTTAGAGGTATAGAAATTTATCTGTTTCTGTATCCGTGTATTTTGACTATATTCAATATATATCCGTATCCGTATCCGTTAAGTATCCGCTCCGTTTAAAACGAATACGGATAGTAACCGGATACGGAGCGGATTCGGAATGGATAATCCGGATCCGTTTACACCCCTAGATATACTCCACTTAGATGTACTCCAAAAAAAGAAAAGAGGTGGAGAGAAAAAGAAAAGAGGTGGGGAGGAGAGGAGAGAGAAAAGAGGAGGAATAATCCGACTTGATCGGATCGTGTTTATTTGCTCTAAAAAATATAAATTTTGAAATAGAGGGGAGGGGAGGAGAGGGGAGAAGAAGGGTTGATTTTTTTTTAATAGTGACAATTATATAAAAAAATTACAAAAATACTCTTGGTTTTTTGTAAATGCTCCAACCGCCAGGAATTCTGATAGTTTTTGGTTTTTTTTTTTCAAATTCTCAAAATGTAAATACTAAACTAAAATTTTGATAAAACACTAAACTAAATCTCAGCGATTGTCTTTTTTTTTATAGCATACCCTAAATCCGAATACTAAAAACGCCGAAATTTTTTTAGTTACCATCCAAATAAATCAATATTAAATCAATAGCACCCAACTCACATTTTTTTCCATTCATACCACCCACGCGGACTGGAGAGGCGCACCCCATGATGCGTGGACTGAGGGTGCGCACCAGAATTTGAGTAGAATTCAACTAAAGAATTAATTTTAGTGGGGTCAAAGAACGCAGAGGTCAGGCTAGCTGTTATGCATTCTCTTTCTCTTGTCGTTTTTTCCATTAGCTGTTGGAGGAGAAGCTCTTTTCCTTAGGGTGAGCTGCACACTTCCTGTGAGGCAAACTCTATGGGCTCTTCATGAGCCGTGCCTATAGGAGAAGGCATGAGACGCTGGGCGCATCATTCAAATCCAGCTGGGTTTTAATTTGAGCTTAAACGATTTAATTTTTTAGTTGAAACCTTGGTGCGCACCCTCAGTCCGCGCACCAAGGGGTGCGCCTACCCAGTCCGCGCACCGTCCCATTTTGGTGCACGGACCCAGTCCGCATGGGTGGTAGGAATGAAAAAAACTTAGAACAAGTGATATTCATTTAATTTTGATTTTATTAAGTGGTAACTAAAAAAGTTCGGCCAAAAAACGCTATACTAAATTTCAAAATGAAAACATTTAAACTAAAAAAGTAAAAATTTAATAAAAAAAAGCTCTAGATATGAGACTTCATACATTTACATGAACAATGTCTAAAAAGTGTATGGTAAAGGACAAAAAAATCGGAAAGTGTATATGAGACTTCATACATTTTCTTTGTTTTTTTTACTATCATTAGATAGAGACATTTAACCCTCCTCTGTTATTTAATTCTAATGATAGTAAAAGTTGTTGGTAATAACAGTCAAAATAATAAGAAACGTGCTAATAAAATATTAAAACAAAAGAAATTAATTTTCTCACAGGTGCTTGGGTGGCTAATTGGAGCCCCGATATGTTTGTTTGGTATTCTAATCATTAGGCGAAGCAAAAATAAAATATGTTCTTCCAAATTACTGTTATGTGGAAGAGATTGATGGAATTGCTTGCTATCTTGATAGTTTCATTTTTTTATTTTTAGAAATTAAAAAATAAATATAAAAAAAGTAAGATGGATTTTCTTTTTTATAAATAGTTGGAACTGAGCCTATGGTTCGGTCTTCATTGAGAGGGTTTGGTTCTACTGATTTTCACAATTATAACGCTAACAATCACACAGTATGAAAAATCAATGAGCCGAACTAGGCCTCTTCTTAATGGATTGGGGGACCAGGTGAAAGATAGAAATAAAAGGAGAGGAGAGGGCCACGGATTTCACAGCTCCTAACCTGTAATTTTTGGATTTTTTGTGACAAAAGCAAAGTTTCAACTTACAAAAACTGTTGGAACCGAACCATCTGTTCGGCCTCAAAAAAAATACCCCGACGGCCGACGGAACCAAATTATTGGTTCGGTTCTACCTTTTAGGAATAGGAATTAGTATTTTCAAACGGTAGAGTGGAAGTCAGTGTAAGCTACCTGAGGGGAATTATATTAAAGTCACAGAGGGACTGATTAAATTACAATTAAGTTTGAAGACTCATTTGAATAAATAAAAATATTTTGGGAGAGTTGGAGAGCTAAAATCTAGTGCTTCAAAACTCATAAAATTTCTACAAGTTCTACTATGTTACACAGAAAGTAGACAATGTATTACATAAGACAAGAATAAATATAAAACCAAGGTCCTAGAAAACCGGTTTCAGGAGGGCTCTATCCATTTGATAAACCCAGTTTTTCAGAGAGAGAAAGAAGTGATGTTTTGCATAATGAATTTATCTCAGCAACAAACTTGTGAGACCCATGAGAAAGTGGCATGCTGTTCTATGACATAAAAAGTTGCAGATCACTCCTCGTGAAAGAAAGGATGGTCGAGAGCTTCTTTTGCCGTGAGCCGTTTAGATGGCTCATATTCTAATAACCCTCTTAACAAATCAGTTAGAGACTCACTCGATTGATCCACATATCTTGCAACCATGTCCTGTCAATTTATTTGTCAAAATGAACAAAGTTAGAGGGATTGTGATTTGTTATGCAGATCAGAAGTTGATCTACAACAGAGGAATGCCATTGAAAGAGAGGCTATTTCTCCTATATACTGTTGTGAATTGCCAAAAATTGAGTTTCTTATAACCTAGAAAACAAGAAGAAAAAGCAGAAAAACACACAACCTGTAAAACCAATATATCATGTGTTCCCCTGTACCTACCTATTTCATAAGATACACAAACTACCTTTCTCGTAACATTTTAGATTTTAGGTTTCCAATTAATTTCAAAAAGCAGGTCTCTTTGGTTCTGAATAACATATGAAAAGGTAACAGAAACCTTGAGCCGATCCAGTCTCTTGACAGCTTTGATACTCTCCCTTGACTCAGCACCTTCAGGCCAGTTCAACCTATGGCTTCTTTTAAAGTACTTTGATACTGATTGACTATAAAATACCAAATTGTATGCATAAGAAAACTAAACTATGAAAAGGGAAACCATGAATGAATAAATAATGGAAGAGCCCTACCTAGCATTACGAATCATGCGCTCAGGTATTCGACCCAGAACTTGCTCCATCATTGCAAGATGCTCCAAATTCTCGTGAGTTTGAAACAGTGCTTCCCCCTAAAAAAATGATACATAATTAGAAATAGGAATAAAAATATTGCATTCTCTTATTTGAAGAAATGTGAAGACTAACTGAGCACAACTCAACAAGGATGCAACCAACACTCCATATATCGCATGGATAACTCCATCCAAGTCCTGTTCAAAATAATATTTTCAATTTAGAATGCATGAAACATACCACAAATAATGATTATCTTATTATCACAAAAAACGAGCAAACAAGAACATATCAAAAACTATATTTTGCCCATAAAATTCCTATGAAGTTTTTGTATGCTACAACAATATTAGGTGGGGATTGCAATTTATAAATAACACCAACATTTCTCTGATTTGGAACTAACACTGCATTAGTTTGAAATGTTTAAAGGTCAGATCATTCTACGACAAAGGGAAGAAGTGCCCCTTTCTCAAACATACACATATTTGCTCCTACTGGTAACCATGTTTGTCTCCTTCAAGATTAAATTAGATTCAAGCCAAGAGCAAGATGTCCAAAGTTTCCTAGGAATTCAAGTGTGCCATCTGAACTCCCATATAAGATATATATCATGTTTTTCATCTTGTCACATTTACCTGCTTGCATTTCTTTTGGCTATTTATATCTTGCCTAACCAATTTAAAAATTATCAAGCTCTGACTTGTTTTGTAGCAACACAAAACACCAACAGAATTAAAGGGGCTTAACAGGAGGTAGTGGGTGAAGGTGGAGGTGAGGGTGGAAGAGCACACAATTTAGGAGTGAATGTGATTAAGGAGATGGATAGACAAAAGAGAGAGGAGGGAGGTGGGAGAAATGCCAGCGGCACTGGTAGCCATGCCAGGTAGATGTTCTTTATTTTTCTTAAGAGCACAATATTTGCCACCAATAAAAGGCAAGGCACACTTCCTTCCAAATTAAAAAATCTAAGGATTGCATTAAGAATAATAAATCTGGGTAAACAAGCAGATAAAAAAGAACACTTGGGTGCTATTTGAAAGGTTGGCACGATCTTGGATACAGATGATAAAAGATCCGAATTCAGAAATACCATTAGATGGACTCATAGTTGACAAGGAACCTTGTTCAAGTACAGGGAAACAAAACCAATTGGATACCTAAAATTACTTCAGGAGCCCTATAATGCCTTGTAGAAACAATAGAGCTGCGATTGGTGTTATCAAAAGCAGTGCTCCCAAAATCTATCAGCTTAATTGCACTTGACTTTGGCAAAAGCTTGAACCTTGTATCCGAAAATTTCCTCTGTATAACAAACCCAGCAAGAATTTCATTTTAGATCATAGCAACCCTTTTGTAGGGCAATCCTTAATGTCATAATAAATTCTGTTAAAGATATGACACCTTTTTGGCAGGAACTTGTATACAGTCAGATGACGTCAGAAGAATATTTTCTGGCTTCAGATCCGTATGAATCAGATTCATGCCGTGCATATCTATTTGATCAAAGGAGCAGAAGTGTAAGGCCAAGGGCTTTTATGCTCTTAATAAAAACAAGGAGAATAAGAAAAGGAAAATCAATATAAACCTAGATTCTGCAGAGTTGGTTTAAAACTATAATAAGAAATGAGAAAAAAAACAACTGTATTTATTAATACATTCTACTGATTCCAAAAGTTGGCGCCCAAACTCCCGCACAAGTTCCAGAGGAAAAGGTTGGTACTTATTTCTCTTTAGAAAGTCAAACAAGCTCGGCCCCAGCTTCTCAAAAACCTGAGATTATCATCCAATACCATCCAAACAAAATATATTTCAAACTTCATTCATCTCTAAGAACAATAATTCCAACCATATGTCCCTCCACTGACACAACATGTCAAAGAACCATCAACATGTAGAGAGAGATGTATGAGTAGAACTTACAATGCATATGTGGTCATGATAGTCAAACCACCTTCTGATCTGGACACAACTACAAAGGAGAAGAGTATGACAAGCATAAAACAAAAAAGTTATAGTGAGTGAAATATTAAAAAAAGAAAAGGAAAGGAAAGTGAAGGAAATGAACATACTGTGATTGACAGTCTTTGTTTTCTGAAAGGCGATTTAATACATCAATCTCTATCATGGCAGCCTCTCTGTATTTGGACTTGCTTCTTATTACCTTTATGGCAACATATTCCTGCCTCTCCCGGTCCCAACATTCCAAAACTCGGCCAAAAGTGCCTACAGTTTGTTGGTTTCTTATACATCAAAAGTTGAAAAATATAAATAACCCGAAAATACAAAAATAAATTATGATCACAAATGAGCTGTACCTTCACCCATTTTGCTAAGAATCTTATCTGCATGAAGAGAAAAGTTCCAAAGAAGAGAAACAAGAAATAGTTAGAATTAAGTAATAAGCAAAAAATCCTTTCTTTTTTTGAGTTATTACTCAAGTGAGAATAAATGATAAGCAAAATATCTTTTTTCTTGGAGGAATTACGCAAGTGATCCTTAAATAATCTGCAATTTTATAAATTTCACAGGTTCAATTCTAGTCCTTAATATTGGCAATATGCGCCAGTGCGACATTTTTTTCTTCTAAGTAACAGGAAAATGAGACGTGATGAAAAAAAACCCGAAAACACAAAACTTGAAAACTAGGATGTTTGCAAACATCTTCTGCTAATCACTTTCTGGTTAGCAGAAAAAGTCTCTGATTTATGTTTCTTTACTACCAGTGTTGTCTTGTATAAGTAACACTATCACAGACTTTCTCCAAGCCATACAATTACCCCCTTCCCCTTTATCTTCATTTCAGAGTGTGAACCCCTCAATTGTTCATATATCATTACTACACTAAAAAAATGCAATGTGGCCCGCACCTTTATCTCCATTTTAAAATAAATATGTATAAATTTCTAAGGTACAAAACTTGATATTCATATATCTATCCTAATATAGCTCGAAAGCTTAGTGATGATCCAAGAGTGAAGCTTTTTCTTGCTAGTTTTGGTTTCTTGTCAATTCTTGGACATATTAGAGTCAAACTTACCATTGACTGCAACATTAATTTAGCTGATGAAAACAAAAGCTAAAAAGAATTTTTGAGAATGAATTGGGACAGCAAAAATGGACTGAGACTTCAATATAACTTTCAAAACAAGAAAACTGAGGGAAATAAAATCAACAAGAATTGAGAATAAATGTATAAATTCTTACATCTTGCAGAGAATTTTTCATGCAATTTGCTGTTCTTGTGAGATTCCAGATGAGTAATGCGTGGAAATAAAAATCAGTCAAAATTTATAACAAAACTTACATCTATGGGTGAGATTCTCCCCCAGCTCAAAAACGAAATGGCCATCCGGATCGACTTTTCTGCGCGCAGGCGACGCTCCTCCTCGATCCGCCTAATTTCACCCAAACATTTCGGGTCAAAAACCAAAAAATAGGGAAAATAAATCCAAACATAACCCTAGTAGCAGAGAAAAGAACCTGTCGATCACTAGGCGGTGCGTATCTTAGCCTCTTCCTAGCTCGCAATTCATCCATGAGAGCGCAACGAGCTTAAACCTAGAAATAGCTCGGTTTGTTCTCTCGAGAGAGAGTGCGTCTGTGAGAGCGCTCGAGGTCGAGGAGAGAAACAAAGGGGTTAAAACTGATTTGGGCTGGGGGAGCTGGTCAATCTCTCGGTTGGCCCAAACATAATCAAATTTTCGGGTTAATATATTGACAGAGATATATTACACTTCATGCAGCGTACCGGTCATATAATATTTCGTTGTTTCTGTTGGTCTTGCGCTGCATGACGTCGAATCAATTCTGTCCATATCTTTACCCAAATTTTCTTCGGTTTATCTAAATCTAACCGAACCGAGCCAACACTTTATCCGAACCTAATAAAAACCGATTCGAAATAAGTAGTGAAATATGTTCGAATAACCAAAGGCATCCAAATTTGCTCGAATATCATGGGGAAAACTAAGTAGTAAAATATGTAAAGTGAATAATAATACTCTTAAAATGTATAACAATAAACATGATATTTTAATTTTATTTTGATTACTATCAAAAGCTTCTTAAAAATCTACTGATATGGTGATAAGCCTTAGTTATATATACTTTCGGTTAGAGTTTCATCTCTAAAATTGTATCAAATTCCTTATATTTTAGCTTAGTTTGGTATAGAATGCATCAAAGAATCAAGTTACTGCATTTGCCTTGTTTAAATTGCAGAAATTGAGCAAATGGAGCAAAATATAGGCTGGTGCGGACCACACGAATTCTGTGCGGGCCGCGCGGAAATAAATTAGCCTGAAAAAAGAATTCTGAAATTAAAATCAAGAAGTCTCCAATTTTTCTAGAGAGTTATGTGGCCTGTATCAACCATTTTATGCGGGTCGTACGAACCAGAAAAGCTTATTTATGCAGGCCGCACAAACCTTTTTCCTAAGCAAAATCCAGCGACTTCCCATTTTGTGTGAGCCGCAATTTTATGAAGGCCGCACGGGAGGCCGCACCAATGCTAATCTTGCCTTATTTTGCGATACCTTCTCAAATTTGCTACCAGATTCTGGGGGATTGCTTCCCAAGGCAAGAAAATTGTTATATATTGGCAGGGAGGCAGTAGGAGAAGCCATATTTTATTCATCTTTCATCTATTCTTTAACCTAGATTATATTCTACACATCTTTCTACATCTTTTCTATCTTCTTCAAGTGAATCAAGGCAATTGGAGCGAAGGATTGAAGGTTGCTCGAGCGAAACAAAGTGAAGACGAGGGCAGCAAACGAGGAGATTGGTGTAGTCTATTATCTTTCTTGCTATTTCTCAGTTTTTATCATGTTTATTTTTGTATTTCTTTTAGATATTAGCACACCCATGAGATGCTAGATTTCCTCTCTATGGGCTTAAGCTTTAAGCATGAACTTGTGTTAAAATCTATCTTACTTAGATGGTTTTCTTTATTATGATTGTTTGCTTGCATATTTGTTCTTGTTGATTTTATTATTCATGTGATTGTGTGATTTGTGTTTTAGCGTCCCGCTTAAGTTTAATCAACTTGAGATGATTAGGATCAAGAATTGATAGTACCAAATTATGTACATGAATAACCTTAGGATTTGATATTAGAAATGGTCAAATCTAATTCTTAGTCTAGAACCACAAGGAACAAAGGTTGAATTGAGGTGAATGACTTAATCGTGAAATCTCATATCTAATTGAGACCCCTAGAATTGAACCAAATATCGTATGAATGACTTAATCGTGAAGTATTGGTATTTAGAGATAAACTAGGCTAACATATACTTATGGTCTAGACCGTTAGGGTGAAGGACTTACATGAAACCTGAACTATTTAGACACGTCATTAATTCACGAAAGTGACCCTTTTTTATATTTAAGGCTTAGAAACCCCATCATTGTAAACATGAATTTAGAAACCAATTAAGTGTGGATTTAAACCAAGGGATTGTATGCCGATAGCCCCTAGACTTCTCTTTATTTGAATCACAAAACTCATTTTATTTGTTTGTTTAAATTGTTTTGTTTAGTTAAACTCTCATTCGAGTATTGACCCCAACCAAACCAATTTGCAACAAAGCCCCTATATTTACTTTATTGCGCCTTTTAGGATTAATTAATTTAGTAAAAAGTAATATTTTCCATTATCTTTGGATCGATACCTATTTTACTACAAAAATATGTTGTATACTTGCAACCGACCTATTATTGTGTATTAAGGTTTTATAAATTTAAAAGTGAAAAAATATATCAAATTGACATATATTTCAACACCTAAAATACACAACATATGAATAAATTATGAACATTAATTTTTGAACTTATATATATATTCATATAAGATTAAAATTAAAAAGTGAAATTTTTTATGTTCATGTAAAAAAGTATTATAAATTAAATTTAATGATTTTATTTTCACATATACATTTTAATGTTTATTATTAAAAATTAACAAGTGGAAGTATAACGGAAGTACAAAAAAAAATAAAGATATTCAAATTAACAAGTGAAAGTATCACCTGGAGACTTTTGCTTCCGAAATTTTTATTAAAATTCAAAAACAATATAAAATTTAACATTCTGCATTCAAATTTGAGAAAATTTGAAATCTGTCCAATCTAGAGAATAATTCTCCGAATTTAAGTCTTCTCTTCGCAAAATTATTCTTCGGATTCAAAGGTGCCACGGTTAACGCGAATCCGGAGAATAATTTTCGGGATTTGGTTTTCCGGAGAATAATTCTCCGGATTTGAGTTTTTCTTTTTTTAATTAAAATAGAAAGTGTTATGATTTATTTATTTTTTGTATTGAAATATTAGAAATATTCTATATATTTCTTTGAAAATAGATGAAATACTATATAATTTGATTTATTAGAAAGACTGCGACAAATAACTCGGATCAACATATTTTAGGCCAGATTTTTTGCGGTTGTAAGAAAAATTAAAATATTTCTTTGTGTGTTATTAGAAAAATATAAAAATATTTTGAATCTAAGTTATTGATCCTGATTCAAAAGTCACTTCTGAGTAAATAAAAAAAATTGCGGTCCTTCTAGTATATAAAATTCTAAAATATTATATCCATTTAGAAAAAAATGATGAGAAATCATTTCGTCAGACAAAATCATAGAAAATTCTTACAATATTTTTTGTATTTACTTAGAAGTAACTTTCGAACCGGGATCAATAACTCAAATTCAAAACATTTTTATTTCTTTCAATAACAAACAAAGAAATATTTTAATTTTTCTTACAGCTGTAAAAAATCCGGCCTGAAAAATATTAATCCGGTTTATTTGTCGCAGTCTTTCTAATAAATCAAATTATATAGTATTCTATCTATTTTCAAAGAAATATATAAAATACTTCTAACATTTCAATACAAAAAATAAATAAATTATAACATTTTCTATTTAATTAAAAAACACAAATCCGGAGAATAATTCTCCGGAAAGAGATTTTTGAATCCGGAGAATTATTCTCTGAATTTGACAGATTTTGAATTTTCCCGAATTTAAGTACAGAATGTTAAATTTATATATATTTTTTGAATATTAATAAAAATTTCGGCTTTTGGTATATTAACAGGCATTCAGGTAGCTCTCGATTGTGGGCTTAACAAGTGCATCTTTTAGTCGGACTCTTTGCAGCTTGTTCATATATACGCTTAAATACCTCACCCCTACACCCCCACGACTGGCGAGCCTATTCTGGAATAATGCAAATCGGGCTTCTTATTTTTCTCAACACACTAAATAGTAAATAGTAAATACAAATGTCAGTATCGTAGTAGAGATAGAGACGACAATGTTGAGGTACATCACCTAGACAAGTATCCTCTCTATTACGGTAAAAGATATATTTCCTTCACTTTAAGGTTTGAGATTAACTCCCAACCGCTTTGGGATTCTGCCTGACGGAGGAGCAGTATTATTGGGCTTTGAGATTCGTGTCAAGTTAAAAAGAACGGTCCAGATCAAGTAATTGTAAAAGATTCTCTATTACGGTACCAGGGAAGATCTGAATTCCATCACCTAGCTGCTATTGCTCATCAACATCGTTTCGATTATGTTGGTTACTCCTACCCCCTATTCTCTGTAAATAAATCTGCTAGCTGTTATTTCAAACGGATAATAGGATTCTGTTATTTCGATCTCAGCCGTTGATCTTTGTTGTAATTCCGGCATGAAATACTTTATTTCTTGAGATTCACACATGAGAAACTTTCAGCGATTGGAATAGGAATAACAGAGTCATGTGATCTCTTTAGAATAATAGCAGATGTATATCCCTCTTCTCTAAATGTGCATATTTTTTACCTTTTGACTATTCTCTGTTGTGCTATTGTTATCTTGACAGTGCATTAATTTTGGCACCCGAAATTTTTAAATATACCACTGTAAAAAAAAATTTAACCAAAAGACTACTGAAACTGCAAAATTCAAAAAATATCAGAACCGCAATGACAAATGGCGGCTCTATTCTTAGTTTTTGAGTTAAGCTCACCAAGTCTTTTGTGAGTTTAATTTCAAAATCTATCGGAATGACTTCAAACGACAAATTCAAGCTGTTGAAACTGATATACTATAGAAGTGATGTGTTTGCATGTCGAACTTATAAATTTTTGAATTAATTTAGTATAAAATCAATCGGTAAAAAAATGATAAAAAAAATAACACATTAAAATGTTATAAAACCTTCATTTTTTGACCGCTTGACTTTATACTAAATTAAGTCGAAAATTTATAAGTTCAACACGTAAATACGTCACTTATGAAATAGATCGTTTTGAATGGTTAGAATATTTATTGTTTAAAGTCATTTTGATAAATTTTAAAATTAAACTCACCA
>JAJGRW010000429.1:0-36258 GCA_025461045.1 Carex parvula
ACAGAGCAACATCAGGAACGGTCGTTTAGTATTAGCCAATACTGATTCCTTAATCAGGAACAGCCTTTTAGTATTAGCCGATACTGATTCCTTAATCAGGAACAGCCTTTTAGTATTAGCCGATACTGATTATTAAAATCAGGAACGACCTTTAATTAACAGCCGACACTGATTTTAGACATTAGAACTGCTGTTTGTAAACAACATTTCCTGTTTGTCTTTTTTTTTTTTTCTTTTAGACATCAGGGACGGTTGTTTACAAACAACCGTTCCTGTTTGTTTGTTTTTTTTAATAGCAGAAAACAACATTTGTATTTTCAGAAAACAAACTTTAAAAATAGCTAGTAATCATAGAAAACAATTATGAATGTAAAATTTGAGTCTAAAGTGTGTGTTTTTGAGTCCTCTATCTGACTGTTCAAATGGATTTTTGGTTTGGACTTCTGACCTGCCTGCACTGGCTGATCTGTCACAAAAGGTCATTTGGGGTTTTTGAGGTACCAGTAGGGGCTTACATAGGTTAAGCTTAGTTCCTATGCTGGTACAAGCATGGGTTTGCTTTGTTTGGCCTAGTGACATGTCTTTTACCATACTTCAATCACCACAGATCAACAAGGTATGCAGGTTTTGCAAATATCAAGGGTTCAACCTTACCAGTAACATGATAATTATACACTAAGTCCCTATAACTAATTTAATAACCTTCAACTTAGCAATTTTTAAATAAATTTCAGATTCACTAATAACTATTACCTTGCAATGATTAACCTTCAAGTTAGCACTTTTTCCAATTCCTCCAATACACCTATCCATTCAGTAGAGCGTGTTAAAATATTACAGTGAATAATTAGTACTTACAAAATATATCTAACATTTTACAATTGAAAGGGGCACATGATAGCTTTTTATGGAAATGTATAGCATAATATAATCTACATGCATGATTTTTTTAAAATTTTCGGAGTTCCAGATCTCTTGCTGGTAAAGGATTTTCTATGAGGTCTTTTTTGCGGGACGAAGTCCAGAACGTACACAGCTTCAGTTTATAAAAAAATTGATGATATATATATGTGACGAAAACAAGAAAAGAAAAGATATCAATTATTAAGGAAGTAATTAAAATATGTTTAACCTCTGATTTCTAAGCATGTGAGCATGAGAAAATACCAAATGAAAAATGTATTTCCCACCTCCAGTGCATCTCATCTGCTGATGTACAAAACAGGCTTCATATGCTGTACTGAACTACAATATAATTATGACAATTGTGATGTACAACATATTTTAGTAAAACCAACAAAAAGAAGCAAAGGTGCTACTTAAAAAAAGATGAATGATCAGACGAGTCGCCTCGCTAGGCGGAGGACTCCGAGTCCGAGTTTCAGAGAGAGAGGAATTTGAAAATGAAAATTCACTATCAGAAATGAAAATAAAGGCCAAAAATTTTGAGCGGAACTTGACTAAAATGGTGTGAGAAACTGATTTCGAACTATCAGGAACGGTTGTTTATAAACAGTCGTTCCTGATAATTCACTATCAGAAACGGTCATTTATAAACAACTATTCCTAAAGATCCAGAACTATCAGGAACGGCTGTTTATAAACGACCGTGCCTGATAGTGGCTTATCATGAACGGCTGTTTATAAACAACCGTTCCTAAAAGTCCAAAACTAACCGGAACAGCTGTTTATAAACAGCCGTTCCTGATAGTGGCCCAATTAAAGAGCACGTTAAAATATCGATATCATAGCTCAATTAAGGAGGAAATTAAATGATTTTATATTATAGCATGTACTGTATGTTAATGCATGGTTCATATTTGTTGGTCCCGTATTTAGAGAATATGTATCGTTATAAAAAATGTGGTAACCAAAGAACAATAAAAAATGTGGTTCATATTTGTTGGTCCCGTGTATCTTACAAAACAAAAATAAACTTGTAATTACTTTTTGCAGTGGTAACTAAAGAACATCTTTTATTTATTTTGAAGAGCGTGCAGCATGCGACAAACTTTTAAATTTATGAAGATCAGCATTATCTCATATTAAATATTTATAAAAGATCTCGTTCAAGGACTGATTATTCACTTAAAGATTTATTAGCATGAATTATGATACAATAGCTATTGGAATGTATTAAATAGTCAAAGTGTGTATAATATATAAATTCATTCTGTACATAATTTATAGTTAACAAAATAACTTACCTATTAAGTGCATATTGTTTATAAATTTATAGTTGGTTGGGTTCCGCTTCGGCGTGAGATGCAGGTACATATTCAGATCGTTTGTTTGCTGTCAATAAATGTATTGAAATAAGTCCCCTTACGAAATCAATAGGAAAGATTCATGATAAATAGGGTTTGTAAAGAAAATTCCGATCCAGCTGTGCGGAATTTAGTGTTTGTAGTCTAGCTAATGTGTAAAAAACGAGCGGATCTAACTATGTTAGGGTCAGGAGTGCTAAGTCACCTTATAATTTTAAAATTATTAATCACGTATGTTGAAATTTAATTAATTTTTATATTTTTGAAGTTTTTATATAGTTAAGCTCTCTCTCATAAAATGTTAGATATGTGTTTATAGTCTAGTGATCAAGACTTTATTTTATACTTGAGAGGTCTTAGATTCTAATTCCACTAGCTATAAATTAATAATTATGCATTTTAAGTTTTAGCTCTTCCTAATTAAATTTTCTAAGTCCGCTCTTGTGTGTACATATCTTGATTTATACTAGTAAAATTGAATATAAGACATAAATGTACATATCTTGATTTTCCTTGCAATTCCATCAGAAGCAATATATATTAAGTTTAAAATGTAGTACGATCACGGAGCTAACATTTTCTAGTATGACCACGTGGAATATATTTAGAATTTTTATATGTAATGCAATGACATCTGTAAAGAGACTGAGAGTTTTTTTTTTTTTTTTTGAATAATACCCAGCAGCGGCTGCTAGGTTGTTATATTCTGAAATTTTTATTTATAGGAAAATGAAAAAACAAATTTAAAAATAGAAAATGTTGTGTGGGAAATTCAAAAATAAAAAGGCAGGAAGGAGCCATGGCTTCCCTGCAGGACGCCATAACACATCTCAAAAAAACAAAAAACAAAAAATACTAATGGGACACCATGATCCATGCATCCAAACTGGATATATGAGAAACATTGCAAACCGTGGGTATGGATGGGTCATGGTGGCCCTGTTTTTTTTTTTCTTTTTCTTTTTTTCGGTTTGGATGGGTCATGGCGTCCCATGAGTAATTTTTTATTTTTTTTCGTTTCTTTTCTGGTTTGAAATGTCATATGGCGTCCCGCAGGGACACCATGAGTCCTAGTTGCCTCGTCGATTCCAACTAGGGGTGTTCATTGGGTCTAGTTTAGTCAATTTTGATCTGAACCAAATTAGTTTGGACCAAACGGTTCGGTTTGCTTTTTAAAACTGAATTATAATTTCAGTTCAGTTTAGTTTGAAAATTTTGAAAACCGAACTGACCGAACTTTTATATATTATGAATTTGGTCCGGACCATCCCGGTTTATTTTTTAATACCCCAGTTTATTTCTTAATCAATTGCTTTAAATACTTCGGTTTATTTCTTAATACTCCGGTTTATTTCTTAATATACTTTGGTTTATTAGAAATCAATTGCTTTAAATAAAAAAATAATATATTTTGATTTGAACCGAACAAACCGAACAAATCGAAATAAAACTGGGGTATGAGGTACTGAGCCTCCATAGACCACGATACATGGAGACCAGATAGCACGACTGTGAGGCCAGTGGGAGTGGGGCGCATACTGCAGATGCCTTTCCCTCTGCTATATTTGGCACACCGTCTCCGGCCATGTATCCTTCTACTTGGGAGGCCGATCCATGAGAGTTGCGTACACAATCGATGATCCAGGAGGAGCATCCATGGGTGCAGGAGGATGTCCAAGATGACGTGGAGGAGGAGGAGGTTCACTTGAGGCGTGTGTTGCCGCACATGGACCGCCATCCACCTCTTAGATTGGATCTCTTCGGTCGTCCCCCTCGTCCAAGTCGTTAGGGTTTTTATGTTTTTTCAGTTTGATGAATTTCTAGTATTTTATGTTTGGATTATTATATTTCATGTTTGGACGGTTATGTTTCATGTTGTAGACTTACCATTTAGATTATCTAGTTTTGTTATTTATCTAGTCGAAAAAACCAATTTATAACATTAACCAAAATTATAACATATTATAAAATATTAAATATATAATCGACAATTATAAAAATATAATCGTCAACAAATAAATATATCACATATTATAAAACATTAAAACAAATAAATATATACTATATTATAAAACATTAAAACAAATAAATATATACTATATTATAAAACATTAAAACAAATAAATACATAACATATTATTGTTATTCTTAACAAAGAGAAAGAAAACTCATCGTCCAATACTAGAGGCGAAGTGGTAGTCTTACCAATAAATATATAACATATTATTGTTATTTATATAGGTTTTATAGCAGACCGCCCCCGTATGGGCGGTTTGGTGTAGGCAGTTGACCGCCCCACTGGGGAGTGGTCTGGTCTGGAGAGTGGACTGCCCCACAGTGGGGCGGTCAGGGTATTATTAATAAAAATTTGGGATTGAGGGCAGATTTGCTCTTTTATTTTTTTTAGAGTATTAATAAAAATGCGGCTAATGAAGCGACTTTGTAATTATCTCAGGAGGTTTTTTTTTTTTAAATGTTTCATTTCAAATGAAATATTAATCCGAACAACTAAATCTAAAAAAAATTATCATGAACATACTATTGCCGAATCATTTTACTGTAATAAATTGTGTAAATTGTAAAACATAGTTTTCAAAATAAATATCATCCGTAGCACGGACAAATTACTAGTACTATTAATATATAGATTGATCGACATTATCTAGACCATATTTGATTAATAACAATATTTGGTTGCTTGAAAACAGTTCTTTGGCATGGGTATAGCTCTTCCAATCTCAAATAAGCTAATAAGTTGCTTCCCAAACAAGCTGCTAATTAAGATGCATAAAAAAAAACGCTAAGATTGCAATCATTATCTAAAGATGATCAACAGTGTAATGAGAAAGTATCTATTGTTTCTTCTTTTACAGCGTATATCCTCTGAAATAACTGAACTTCTCAGTTTATCTCAAAATTGGTGTCAAAATATTTTCTGTAGCCCATTTAGATGCACCTGGCAGTATTAATAGAGAATAGGTTACTTTGAGATTCGCGCTTTGAAAATTTGAACGATCCAAATTCTTTAAAAAAATCAAACTCAAGTTTTGAGATATCATCTTTTTTTCACGGAATACTGACTTTTGGAGAACTGTCATGCAAAATCTATGGTCAATTGGTTATAACTTATAAACCACCGGGGCAAGCAAAAATCTTTGAACTAAGCGATGTGAATATCAATTTTTCATTTTTCTGAATAGTTCGCGAGATGCATTGTATTTGCTATATTATACAAAGTGGGCCTAACAAATAGGGCCCGTGAAACTATAAACCAATTTAACCACCCAATTTAATAATGGGCTTCTTATTTGTTTCTTTTTCAAAGTTTGAAGTTACTGACTAATGTATTGTTTCTGTTTATCGCTTGTTGAACGTGCATACTCTTAAGCAATGAAGCTCCCAAAAAGTTGATGTCACGTGTGAATATCTATATGCATTTATACAAATTCCAAAAAAAGTTTCTATACCGATGGGTATAATATATGTTTGGATAGGGATCTTTAACAATGATTGATTATCGTGACCATTTTAATAATTTTTTTTATTTAAATCGAGCTAAACATATTTTGACAACGGAAAAGATTCATAAATATGTCACAGTACATATAAATTGGTTGTGTATCAAATATCATGTAATTTGAGCTAGAATTCTTTGATTGTCCTGCATTGAAAGTATTATATTATGCTCCAACAAGACATTTAAAAACAACACATGCGGCCTTTAAGTGCTCTCGCATGGTAGCTTCATATTGTCCTACTTAAAAAGTTAGAACCCCAAAAGATGTAATCCATGTCCAGACTCTATGAACAGTTTGATAGGGGAAAACAAATTATTAAATAAAAGGAACAACTGGGATCCCAATCGAACCTGATTCAATAAAATTATCTCAAGTCAAGATCCTCTTCTTCCTAGCCAACCAGAAAAAATGAAATTATATTTAGAGATATATCATTCTTTTTTTTTCTCTATTTTATAAGAAAGTCAACTAGAAGATGATGTAAGGCACATGAGTTAAAAAGAAATATTCACAAATAAATTTGTTTGAAAACATGTACATTGATAAACAATACGATGAACTGTACAATAACTCAGTAGAGAAATACAAAGAAATTGTATTTTTTTTTTTTTAAGAGTTATGTTGCATCTTATTTACATCAAACACTTTTTTTTTTGTTTGAGGAAAAATGAGAATCATGCCCTCATTTATATATTATAAAAGAAGAGTTACATTAGGTTTGTAACTAAAGTATTACAAAACAAAGAAGAGTCATGCCCACATTGCCGCATTTTTTATCATTTTGTGCAGACCATCTCCGTGTAGGAGGTCATAAATTTGAAACCCAAAAGAAATAATTTTTTTTGGATATTAATTAATTTAATATCTTGACCTCTAACCTTTACTAAAAAAAAGAAGACAAAGAAGAGAATCCTAAAAAATGTTGCAACATCAAAATCTTTGAAGGAAAAAATATTGATCCTAGATGGGCGGCTGATCATGCCATTCAAGAAACAAAGTTGTGGCTTCGATTTTGTTGAATTGTGTTGTTTTCTACTGTAGTTAATAGAGTTGTAATTTCATTCACTTTCAATTGTTGTAAACTCACCTGATACTAGGCTGATAGCCACTATCAGAATTTAAAAAAAAAAAAAAT
Organism: Carex parvula; assembly: GCA_025461045.1. Taxonomy (NCBI): domain Eukaryota; kingdom Viridiplantae; phylum Streptophyta; class Magnoliopsida; order Poales; family Cyperaceae; genus Carex; species Carex parvula. The sequence continues at coordinate 6,921 of JAJGRW010000429.1, forward strand.
GTTGCGGAGAATACGATTTCCGAGTCCGGATCAGAATCCGGACCAATCCTAAGAGGAGTGTTCAAAATCAGTGTTAAACTAAATATTGTTTTACCATCCGTCAATGTTATGTGGTAGATCAATTCCAAAAAGAATATTTTACCTATATGTGTTGCCAAGAATATTTTGGACCATCCCATCACGAGCACTACGCATTGGATCGCACTGGTAATACATAATGATACATCAAAGAGGGGTCATTGTTGATCAAGTGTGGACGAATTTTGATGACAGTTCTGATTGGACATCATACTGAGTTGTGTAATGTCTATCAGACTGCCTCCACTTCCATAATACATAGTTTCTAGGAAAGAAAAGGTAACTCATTGGTTTGAAATCTTAACACGTATGCTCTGCATCAATTCAAAAGGGAATTTTTGAGTTAATGAATCTCAACTGTCTGATTTTAAACGAAGTCAATCTTATTCTTGTTTATAATATAGAGGCTCTTTAATATTAGTGTGGATGTAGTTCACACGAATTTTGAAATAGATCGAATACTCGAAATACATTAACTCAAAAGATTCCTTTTTGAGTTAACGCAGAGGATACAAATTTTTGAAATCTTTGACTCTAATTATCTTCATTTATCTTTAGAGTCCATCAACAATCCCAATTTACTCTTATCTCAACGATCTCTTCCCGCGTGGCATAGAATGCTTATTCACCATGTGTGGGTACACATTTCATGCGCAGGTCCGACGAGTACGTTTCTCTACAGAGTTGCGATAAAATAGTCTCAGCTAGGGGTGTCAGCTGACACCGGGTACGATATGGGTCGGGTAGAGATATTTTCATATTTAATGAAAAAAATCTTTACTCTTATCTGTCTTTTCAAATACGATACGGATTGGATAAACGGATAAAATAGTGTCATTAACATCTCAATTTGTGCTTTCGATAAAATATTTTCAAAACAAGAAAAAGAAAAAAAAGAAGAAAATACATACAACTAATTTGTATTATGAAAATTTAGTAAAATACAAAACTTTATTGTATCATATATTATATTCATACAAATATATATATATATATCTATATATTCAGGGGCGGAACCAGACTTTCAAAATATGGGGGTCACTCATATAAAAATTTTGTACTACAAATGTGAGTCAATTTTATAGTAACCATAGCATTTTACAGTAAAATATATATATAAATATGTATAATCACAAAAAACTTGAAAATTAATGGAAATCAATTGACCCCCATAAGTTCTTACTTCTTAGTGTCTCTGCCTATGTACATATATACACTTTTATTTTTAAAAATTATCTTATAGGATAATGGGTAAGACAACGAAATAAAATCATTACTCTTACCCGTACCCTGTAAGCTATTGAAAATAGATTCTTATCCTTATTCGTCTTTTTAGATACAATACGGATCAGATAAATAGATAAAAAAAAAATATCATTGACACCCCTAGTCTCAGCAGAGTTGAATTCCAGATACCCTCCATAATTTCACAATTTAACACCCGTGCGACGTCTGTGTTGCAGTCTTTTCTCGTTATGTTATTTACGTTGTTTTTGTTTAAACCCGCTGTACTGAAGTCACACAAATTTGATGCATATATCAACGGTGTGATTCTTTTCCGGATCCTATGTATTAACTCACCGATTGAGTTTTAATCTGTACCGTTCAATCAAAATCTGGACTAATTTGGTCTAATTAAATCTGTAATGTAATGCACATAATTTCTTTATAATTTGTACTAATATATAACAAACGGACTGAATTCAAACTCAAATGATGAGTTTCCCCATATTGAGAAACTAATCCCACCTTTGATGACCAATTTTTATTATTATTATTATTATTATTATTATTATTATTATTATTATTATTATTATTATTATTATTATTATTATTATTATTATTATTATTATTATTATTATTATTATTATTATTATTATTATTATTATTATTATTATTATTATTATTATTATCCAATACTCGCTCACCATTCTAAATACCCTATGTCAGCTTACATTTATTTGCTGATAAGTTTGAATTTTGTATAAACTTAAGGATCTTGATAATTGTTCTCGCACTCCTATCTCTCCATTATCTCTCTACTTAACTTTCATAACTATCATGGGAACCACTAGCATTAATTAATAAAAGAGGATTATTTAACGGGAAGCATCAAAGTATTTAACATGAACAATGTAAGTATTAATCTCTATGAAGGGAACTATATTTTCGTATGTAAATAATGTCCCCGCACCTTTGTCCCTGCACTGTCCCCGCACATAACTTTCATAACCAATTTGGGGGTCGTCCCCGCACAATTTCCTTATATAATCCGTATCGTCCTCGCACAAGTCAAAAGTATTTATATCTATGCATGAAATTATTTATACCTATTCACGAAAGTATTTTAACGTAAATAATTGTCTCTCCAACTAAATCTCTCAAACTGTACATGCACCATAAATACCTGTGGGGACCACTCAAACTAAATGGGGGGGGGGGGGGACCAGGGGTGACCATACACGCTTCTTAAAATATCAATATTGTCAAAACTATATGGGGGACCACAATACTTAATATTTGTTTACATATGGCACTGGATGACATCTGAAAATATTTATCTCAAGTATTGAAAGTATTTATATCTATGCACTGAAGTATTTATATGTATATACATTATACAAAGTTTAATCTTCAAGTGTTTGATCATATTAAGTTACACATCAAAGTATTAATATCTTATTTTACATATATTAATATCTTACTTTACAATTATTGATACCTATGCACGGAAGTATTAATACCTATGAGATCAACTCTTTTTGTTATATGAAGATTGATGCGGGGATACGGGGTCCCCACTACTTTATTAGAGGAAGGTTGACGCGGGGACCATTGGAGGACTAGAAAAGGAGAATCATCATATCAAGTTACGCATGGAAGTATTAATATCTTACTTTATAAGTATTAATATGTTATATCTCAAGTATTTATACCTATGAATGTTGATTCGGAAACAAGTACAGGAACTGAGAAAAGGGAACCATATAATTAGTGGAGACCATTATACAAGCTTCTTTTATTGTAGCTGCGGAGAGAGAAAAGGAACATGCGTGTGGGGATTCATATAATTATTCTAAACTTAAATAAGCACATAAATTATGAAGCAGAATAAGTTCATATATACATGTCATGGAACGAATAGTAGGCAAGCCCGAGAAAAAGGTTTCTCAAGAAAGAACTTCCTATTATTAAAACAATAAATTCATAAAACTTCCAACCAAATGACTAAGTCAAGTCAGCCACTAGAACCATGCCTAACTTTGTTGGTTCATTTACTCGAAACCAATTAGGTGCTATTCTATTGGATATTGGAAACATAAAACCTTGTACCTTTCTGTTAATGCAAGAAAAAAAAGTTAATTCAGTTCAAGATCCTTTTAACATGCTCCAAATTTACTACATAGTTAACCTAAATGAAAAGTGAGTAGGGTTAAAATATATAATGGTTTTGTGTCTCAGTCATACTCCCACATCATTATTTTCGTTTTCAAAATCTAAGCAGTCAATTCAAACTGCTCAATATGATCTTCATACTAAAATGTACTTGGAGGCTAAATTTTATATTATTTGAAAATTATTTACTATAGTTTTGAATAGGTAAAAATCACTGTTTTTCAGAAGATTCTAGACCATGCATACAATGTACCTATCTTAAATATTCTAAATTAATTCTAAAATTTGGTCTCCAAACACATTTTAATATGAAGATCGTGTTGAACGGTTCCAATCGACTGTTTGTACTTTGAAAACGGTGATAACGATGTAGGGCATGAATGGGACACAAAATCAATGAGATATTTTAACCCTACTCATTAAATGTACACATATAGTTTCAGTATTTTATTTCAACAAATTTTAATGTTAATTATAATTATTGTCAAATAAATTTAGTTGTCAGTATATCTTTATATTAAAAAAAAACCTTTAAATCTAAAAAAAGACTGCGTCTAACTATGCCAATGGGTTTACCATCTAGTTTGCTTAAGCAAAAAGCACATTGAAATCACTATTACAATTAGAGACAATTCCTAACCTGATCATTGAATGGACCCATCTGATTTGACATGTCCAATCTATATCAACTCCACAATTTTAAAATTAAACTAACTCGAAGTCAAATTGACCTAAATTCGAAATTGAGAAGATTGGAACTTAGACTACTCAAATTCAAATTATTCCAAACGCAAAAACAACTCAGGAGTACTTCTTTTCAATCTATTTTTCAATAGAAGTATATTAAGTGTAGTACTCTAATATAAATTAGATCTGTATCTACGATACATGTAGTATTTTCTTTGAAATTTGTTATTCTGTTCATCATGTTATTTTTCTTTTATTTTTTATTCTCGCTTTGTATTAAATTATTTTTTTTATATTAATGAAATTATGTTTTAATATCTTTTAAAAAAAATCTTGTTTATATTGCACAACAACAAAGTATTTTGAAAAAAAAATTAAGAAATAAGATTCCGAGTTACAGCCTTACAAGCACCACTCGGTCATTTCCTTCGGACGTTTGATTTTAGTCATAGGCAATTCATGCCGAAACTTTTATGGATATCCTCAATTAAAAAAAATATTATACAAATACTCTCTCTCTCTCTCTCTCTCTCTTTTAAATATCCTTGCCATCGAGATTCTCGGCGGTTCTCTCTAAGACAACCGCTCAGAGTTTTCTATGGAAGAGAACAACTGAGAATCTTAGCGGTTCTCTACTGTTCCCATTTCTGCCTATATAGTGATGTTCTACTTGTGAAATTTAATATCATGCTGTTGACAATTTGTGTAAGTGCATGTGGGTATTTATTTAATTTTCATAAATACTATATTACAATTTTTGCGGGTTAATATGCCCATTATTAATTATTGCATATATTATTTTTCTTCTTAATTACATTAAAGTAGATTAATTCTTGTACAACACATTACCATTATATTGTTTTCTATTTACCTTTATTGTTTGCACTAATATTAAACATTCATATTTAAAATTATAATTTATCATAATTAACTTTAGTGACATTAGGTTAGAATAGTGTATTCTTTTTTCAAAAAAATATGTTATTAGTATTTGTCATACTTATTTTTCATTAAATAAACCTTTCAACTTATGCATGAAAATTGATTATGTATTATTAAGAGGTAAGCATACTTCTATATTATGATTTTAGAGGTTAATAATAGTTGTATATTCTTAAAAACAAGTTTTATACTTTTATACTCTGAATAATTTAAATTAAAAAACTATTATCTAAAATTTTTTTACATGTCGTTGCATAAAATGTTATGCAAGCTGTTGTGTAAAAAACTATTATGACAAATGTTATATACACAAAATAGTTATAACGTGTTATCACATAATTCTACTGTTTATTTTCTTATAAAAGAAGTAGATAAAAAAAGAAGTCTAGTGTCTAGCAACTGACTGAATGAAAACTCCTAACTTCGAGCAATGGAAAATCAGGAAAAATAATACATATATTAATATAGTACATATCTCTTGTGAGGAGGGTTCAAATGCCTCTATTTTTTGTGCCTCCATCATGCCTCCATTTTTAAAAACTTTAATAACTCAAAATTTAAAACTTAAAAGTCAAAATAAAACCGTTGGATATGATCTACATCATTTTATCCATGTGCTCATAAAAAAGTTATCACATTTTGATTTTGTTTTTATGTGAATTCAATAAGTTGAAAAATCAACGTCTATAAATTATCCACATTAGTACGTTTTTTACGAGCTCTTGATGACAACCAAAACAAAATTGAAATGTCATAATTTTTTACACGTGCATAGATAAAATGATGTAGATCATATCCAACGGTTTTGTTTTGACTTTTAAGTTTTAAATTTTAAATTATTAAAGTTTTTAAAAATGGAGGCATGGTGGAGGCATGAAAAATGGAGACATTTGAACCCTCCTCATCTCTTGTATTAGTTTGGCCCTATTATCATTTAATTTAATTTAGTTTCACCTCAATGTAACGGTTTTTTTTGGGCAGCCAAGTGGGACCACTAGTGACCATATATTCATTAGAGAAGTGATATTTCACTTGTTCGGTCGAGAGAAGAATGACCGATTTTTTTATGAATCGAAAAAAAAAAAAATATATATATATATATATATCGCAGATAGGGAATGGTTTGATGAAATTTCGATATATAGGTAGGATGGGACAATACTACAATATTAAAATAATAATCTAATTTTGAGTGTGCGAAAATTCAAAATCCTTCTTATTTGTGGGACGGGATAAATTGTTCCATCCCACGGGACGGGATAAATTGTCCCGTCCTACCTTTTATCAAATTTCTGCCAAACCGTTCCCCATATGTGATATTTTATTTATTTATTTTTTATTAATAAAAAAATCGGAAATAATGAAAGTGAAGCGGGGAGAAACAATGGTCCCTTTATTTTTTTATTTAACTATTTTTCTCCATTTTTCTGATATGATCAACAGTCGATATTAAAACTGAACTTCGGTAATTAATTATAAACGAAGAGGGATTAAAATGATTGTTTCGACAATTTGACTATAGATTTTTTTAAAAAGATTCAAATAAAATAAAATAAAATTCAAATGTAAATGTAGATATGTTATTGGTCGTATAGATAGCTAACAATTGCTCATTATTTAATATTTAGTGATGTATCAAAAAGCGTTAAATCCGGACCTTTAAAATTTTCATATCAGTTAATATATGTTAAAAAAAATATTAAATCTTGTCGTATTTTATGAACATGATAATGTGATATAATACATATCACGTCTATGATTTGAATTTTAAATTTATGGTTTATCAAAATTGTTAAAATAAAAAATTTGTCAAATGATCCTCTGTAATTGTAAATAATATACCTGCCTAAGTCGGAAATTAAAATATAATTTCATAGGAAATTTCATTTTAACACGAACCTTTTGTTATCAACATGTTTATTGGGTTTGAGATTTCTTTGTATGTAAAAAATCGTGTTTGACTGTTTGTATTATAATTTTTTTGTGTCATAGTTTATCTAAATCCCAATTGATCCAACCGTCGATTGACCTACTATCGAATAGACTCGAATCGAGTACATTCCAATTGGAGCTCAATTATAATTTATAATCCGATATAATTATAATTTACAAACTGATTGAATAAAAAAAAGTACGAATTAGACACGCCATAATTCGAACCTATCCCGCCAAGCTATTGGATGTCATCTTGGTGCTAACATTCTACTGATCTCTCTCGAGGTCTTTGCCTACAATTTTTAGCATTATCATTGTCACAATACAACTCGTTTCATAAACAGTTATTGTTTTATATATATATATATTTTTTATTCAGTAAATGCACAAGTAACACAACTATAATTTAACACACTATATATTTAGCACAAAGTGAGGCAGGCTACTCTGCACAGCGGGAATTGGTCCGTGTTATAAATTAATATATTAGTTTTCAAAATTTAAATAGTTGATCTGAATCGTTCAACATGATTTTCTTGCTGACTAAATTTATATATTTTTCTTTTTTGCTATATTTTAGATGAGGAGGGTTCAAATGCCTTCATTTTTCGTGCCTCCATCATGTCTCTATTTTTTTAAGTTCTAATAACAAAAATTTTAAAACTTATATATCAAAATAAAACTGTGAGATACGATCTATATTATTTTTTCTACATGTACATAAAAAAATTATTACATTTCGGTTTTATTTTTATAAGAATAAATAAGTTGAAAAATTAACGTTTAGAATTTATCCATATTAATGTATTTTATAAGCTTTTAATGTCGATCAAAATAAATTTGAAATGCCGTGATCTTTTATATGTACATAGAGAAAATAATAAGATCAAATCTAAAAGTTTTATTTTGATATTTGAATTTTAAAATTTAAATTATTAACGTTTTAAAAACAGAGATATAATAGAGACACAAAAAATAAAAATATATGAACCCTCCACATTTCAAATTTGTAAGAAATCGCTGCTTTTGAATAGTTTAGAATTTTTTTATAAGTAATTTCTTATATGCCTAAAAAATTATAAAAAAAATGTGAAATAAAAACGCTAGAATGAAGAAATGGTATTGAGGTTCACGCATTGAATGCTACACCATACAGCGTAAACGAATCCTCTCTCCCTCCACTCGACATCCCCTCCCAACCGAAACTACTCCAAACAAATGCACCTCCCCGCCTTCCCCTTTCCCTCTTTTCTTTTGTCGTTAGGGTTTTTTTCTTCTCTTTTACCTTTTCTTTTTTCTTCCTCCCTCCTCTTCTAATCCGATTTCCCTTGCTTTCCCATCTCTCTTCCTCTCTCTATCTCTTAACTGGGGACATGGTCATCACCGCCGCCGCCCCGGCTAACACCACCGGTGGCCGCTCTTCATGGAGGACACCTCCTATCTCTGCCAGTGGGGCCCACTCCGCATCTACTAGCGGCAGCGCCGGCTCTCCGTCTGAGCCGACTCAATCAGTTGCGCCAGCGGCGGCGATGACTCCTGCTAGCGAGAGCACTTTTGTCAGGCTCAATAATCTAGATATCCACACTGACGAGGCTGCGGGTTCTTCTCAGGCTGCTGCAAGGTTGCCTGCGCTCCTCACATTTTCTCCTTTCTAGATCCATTTGTTCTTCTCTATTAGAGTTTCCTTTGTTCTTATTAAGATCGACTTCTGGTAATAAGTGCGGTCTTGATCTAGTGTTTCAGTAATTGAGTGATCCATTCACTTACTTGTTTGATTTTATTTGTGTTTACTTATCTTTTTAGTTGAATTGTGAGTGTTTACCATTTGTTTTTCATTATCTGTATAAATCATAGGTAATTTCACCAGAAGCCTAATTCATGTGGTTTCCAGCGGTAATGTCAAGGATTAGAGTTTCAGATCTGGTACATGAAATGGTTATGCATGGTACTGAGACTTTAGTACTGTATCAGTTTGCACTGGACTGATTTGCTCCATGTTTACTAGTTTTTTATGTCATTGTTTATTTTGTTGGTTTATGTAGATTATCTGGAGCATAGTTGAGAACCTTTTATTTTCTCAAATGCTAAGTATCACCACTTCGGTGTATCTAACATACTCTGTACTTCTCTTTTTGTTTTTCTCCCTATTAGTAAGAAGAAAAAGAGGGGAGCACGAGCTGTTGGTCCGGATAAAGGTGGCAGGGGGCTACGTCAATTTAGCATGAGAGGTGTGCGTAGTACTTGAATATATAATTTGATTTCAGCCTTAGCAAGCTACTATTGATTTGTTTTGCTCTAAATAAGTCTTTGAAGTTTGTATTATTTGGCTGATAAACATATTATTCTTAATTATTCATTTGCAGCACTGTTTTTTTTCTTTCTAAATGAATAGGTAGATTGACTTCTGATTTGATACTGATTTTGTTTCTTATTATTCAGTTTGTGAAAAAGTTGAAAGCAAGGGAAGGACAACCTACAATGAGGTATGTTGTTGCAATTTATTATTTTTAATCGTTCTTTATTGTTACCTTATTTTGCTATAGAAGTGGTATTTGTACCGTAGTTTTCATTTTTTTGGAAGCCATCTAGTACATTACCGAGAAAAGATCAAGTAAACAATAAAAAATTGCATTTGCTACTGAATAAGTTCCAAATCTTATCCCCTCCATCTAAAGTACATTGCTTTAATAATGTTTTGCACATTTGACTCTCAAATTGTGTTCTCAACCTAAATTTGCTTCGTTCCTTTTATATATCACTTTAGAAAATACTGCAATTTTCCACCAATTATAGCCTAAACAATTACCCATGCATACATCTATAGAATTATTGATTCTTGTTGATGCTTCTGATTTATAATCTTATCCACCCAAATTAAAATTTGGAGCTGTACCTTACTCTTCAATTGTACATTTTTCTTTTTTTCTTTTTGCATTTGATTAGGTGGCTGATGAGCTTGTAGCTGAATTTGCTGATCCTGCTAGCAATTTTTCGTCTCCAGATCAGGTAAACTAATTTTTTCCTGAGTGTGCATTTTCTGGTTTAATTTAGCTTTTATTTTTTTTCCATATAGACCCTCATAAACATTAGATTTTGTTCTGAATGTCCCTCAAAAAGTATCTAGTTGCCTTTGTCTTTTCTTCATTGCTTTTAATTTCCTACCGTGTATCCCTTTGAAGAAGATTGTGTTTCTGTTGGTATAGGCAAAAAGGCATTCACCTTATATTTCAAATGCATGTCATTTTTGTGTGATAACATGGTAATAATATTTCAGCAACAATATGATGAGAAGAACATACGCCGAAGAGTATATGATGCCCTAAATGTGCTCATGGCCATGGATATAATATCTAAAGATAAGAAGGAAATACAATGGAAAGGGTTGCCACGAACTAGCCTAAATGATGTTGAAGAATTGAAGGTACATTGTTTATTATCTGTACCATGTTCAGTTATATTCCTTGCTGCTGTGTTATTTAAAACTTTTTTTTTACAGACAGAATTAGCAGGACTAAAAAGTAGAATCGACAAAAAATCAGCTTATCTGCAAGAGTTACAAGACCAAGTAAGATTATTGAGCTCTATTCATTGGACTACACAATAGGGATGTAAATACGTGACGTGCTGCGCCGTGACCAAATTCGGAAGGACAGTCACGGCACCTTAGTCATGGCACTTTGTCGTGTGACGTGCTGTGCCAAGTTCCCGAAGGATGGGCACATCATGCGAATGGTCGCGGGACACACGTGACCGGCACTCATGCCTTGATGGAACCGTGATATGACGTATCCGGTCACAGTGTGACTTTTTTACATCCCTACGTCTACACTTTGTTTGTATCAAGCATATCTTATTCATTATTTCATTAGTCTTTTGTGATTACACTGGTGCTTCTTAATTTTGCAAACTACACTTTGTATATTCATGCTTGGAAGTCCAACTATTAGGTTTCTCTTAGGCATGTTGCTTTGTGTCCATGCTTTTGTCCTGCCTTTAATGACTTTTTCTTTCCGTGAGACCAAATAAAGTAAAATCAACCTAAGCAGATCAGGTATTTAAGAGTTGTACAAATGCTGATATGCATATCAGTTGGTTTTGAGTTAATAGAACAGTCAGGGATATTTGGTTTAGGTGTTGGTTGTGATCTTGATAATATTGGTCATTGCTTGAAAAACTTGCTCAATTTTTGTCTAAGAATAGCGTATTTTTTTCTCTCTCTCTCAGGCATTAGGTCTTGAAAACTTAGTTCAAAGAAATGAACAGCTGTATGGATCAGGAAACACTCCATCTGGAGGAGTTGCTTTGCCCTTTATCTTGGTTCAGGTAATTGTTTCTACTCTTTTGAATTGTTTCTTCAGTTAGATTTTTTTACCTCTTCTAATGCATTGTATTCATGTACCAAACTCTGAAAACAGACTCGTCCTCATGCAACTGTGGAGGTGGAGATATCAGAAGACATGCAGCTGGTACATTTCGACTTCAACAGGTACAGTACCAGTTGTCAATTTCACCAATATTGTACCTGTTATGACCAACCAATATTATTCTAACTCTAATGACACTGTTGGTCTATCTTTTCCTTCACACAAATCCAGCACTCCTTTCGAATTGCATGACGATTCATTTGTGCTAAAAGCAATGAGATTCAATGAGAAAGAACAACAGAATGGCGGGGAGTCCCAGCATGGGTTGGCTTCAAATGGAGCAGAGTGCTCCAATGCACAAAGCTTGATGTCGTATCAACATAATCACATGCCAGTACCAGTACCAGTACCAATACCACAACCGCAGAAGGTGACAAAGTCAACTAATAACCTCGGTAAACTCCCCACCTCACCGCCAATTCCTGGTATATTGAAGGGGCGTGTCAAGTATGAGCACTAGATGTGTGGTTTATATGAAATTTGCTGAATTATCTCCAGGATTTCGTGTTCTTTGTTGTAATCAGTCTGTAATTAGTTTACAATTTGGTTGGATGAGTATATGTGGTGTGATTGTGATAATAGGATTATTTGACCTAACATGGCCTCTGATTTATATTCCTAGAAGGTTGGGTCTCTGCTTCTGGCGAGGGACAATATTCAGTGTAATTGTGTAGTAATAATTTCTTTTTCCTTTTTTTTTTTTTTTGGGTTTGGATAAAGTAGTCGGATGATGACTAGAGAAGTAGAAAGAAGAGGCCAAGGCTTTGTTTGTTTTGCTACCTAGATCCTGACCATTTGTAATTTAGGTTTAATTTTCTGACATTATTATGTTGACGTGTTTTGATATTGGAATACTCATCTTACTTCTGTCAATGTTGTAGAAATTCTTGCCTTGTGTCTTCTCTGCACAACGGTTGAATTTGGTGTGTTATTTCAAACTAGATGCAAGAATTTCAAAATAAGATTGTACTCAGTGATGCATTTTTAATGAAAACTAGCTTTCAGTACTGAATGTTTACATCTACTACACAAGTACTTTCCTGTATAAAAATATTCTCGTTTGAACATAAGCTGAGGAATACTGCCTGTTCTGTACAGGGTCATAAGGTATTCCATTTCCATCATTCTTGGTGAAAAAAAAATTACAGAGAGCAGAACAGGCGGAATTATTTTTTACTTGTTTCATCTGAAATTTATTCTTTAGAAAATATCAATTTTGCGTCCAGATGAAACAACAAGAAATAAAGAGCTCGTGGTGTCATATTAAAGTAATAATTGTTGTTTCGAGTCTGGCATGAGGTTGGCATGTATTCAGATGGAAAATTATTCTTTCTCACGTTGGGCTCGCAGTTATTACTTGTTACTTGTTAGTCTCGTTTTAAAAAAAAACTCATTCGAGCACGGGATGCCCACCTGTGCTTTTCTAATTTCTATAATTGTAATTTCATCGTAATATATTCTAAATAATCATTTTTTATAGAAAAAGGCAAACATGGCCGTTGCAATTAGAATTGAAACATTAACTTACAAAAACCTAAAAGTATCAAGCATTCAAATCTTAGTCCCAAATTGCATCATCGACCCAATATGTATTACTTTCTTGTAAGGTTACCACATTGACTCTAAATAATCGATCTTGAATTAAAATTGATCAAATAAAGAATTTCGGGCCGAATAGGTATTACTTTCTTGTAAGCCCTTTATCTGTGTGCCTATATATATATATATATATATATATATATAGAGCTGGGCTATGGTGAGTTGTGAAGTAAGATGTCATTTTTACTTCACGCTCATATTTTCATTTTGACAATTCAAACAACCAATCCGAACCGCTCAACATGTTCTCTATATTGAAATGTGCTTGGAGAATAAATTTTACATTTTTTGGAATTTTTTTACTATTTATTAAGGCACTTTGAAAATCGCTGATCCGGTGGTCCAGAAAATTTTACTATTTTTACTGTTTACAGTGGATCAGCGATTTCAAAGTGCCTTAATAAATAGTAAAAAAATTTCAAAAAATGTAAAATTTAGTTTCCAAGCACATTTCAATATTTAGAAAATGTTGAACAGTTCGGATCGGTTGTTTGAATTTTGAAAATGAAAATATGACATGAAGTAAAACAACGTTTTACTTCACAACTCACCGTAGCCTATCTCTATATATATATGTGTTTTAAACTTAGCATAGGCCGCCAAGGTTTTGTATTAAGATAAAAAGTTACAACCTCTTGCATCATATCTCCTCATATCCACACTACATCAATACAGCATAAAATACTACTCACAAATGTTGAGCACAAATATATATCTTTTTTCTAAATTGATCAAATTATGTAATGTAAAAAATAACATTATAAGTCGTACAAGAAATTATGCAAATGAACACAAATAGAGTTGTATTGCTTTTAAGTGTTTTGTTGTATTTTATGCACATCAAATATTTTTCTTAAATAAGGTGAGAATTAAGCATTAAAAAAATGAGTCGTCGATCATAATAAATGAGGGAAAAAACATATAATCCACGGTTGAAGTACATGAATGACGTGACATAGATAAAAAGTTTAAAGCTCAACTCTCTTTATTTTGTTTATAATTATTCATTCACAAAGATGACACACCACAAATTTAGTTAGTTATCACACTTGCATCAAATTATTGACAAACTTCTCATTCTCTTCATAAAGCTAAATCAAGGATTATGTATCGGATTTTCACCTGATGGAACGTCATGGAGGATAACAAAACCCTTAGTCGGGTTTACGTAAAAATCACTCGTCTCAGGAGCTCCTCTGCTTGGCGGCAGTTTGGGATGTGGTTGCGGCTCTTCTAGACTGCCCCGTTCCACACGCTTTTCGAATCTGTACGTGTTAGGAAGTAGGCTACTTGCAGTGAAATGCTCTGCAGAGTCGAGCTTGGCAATCTCAAATGTAGGTCTTATGCATGAAGCAACTTCAAATGAAATGGCCAACACCAAGAGCAGAGGTAAGAATGATTTCAACATCATTAATTATGATTATTAATATAATTTTATGAAGAAAACAAGATTTGGATTGTCTTATATAGGAATATGCATGCTTTGTTACTAACAAAATAACATAAGATCTAGATAGGGAAGTGCAACAAATGTGACATGTAATAGAGTATAGCCTCAACTAATTATAGCGCAGTCTGGTACATAGTTAGTACTGATAGAATAACAATATGATTGATGAGAAATGTAACCCCTCCACCTAATAAAAACTAGAATGTGTTAAGAAAAGTAAATGATTGGCTGTTACATAATAAGTTGAACATGCTATCTTTTATAACCAATCTCATTGTTCGATAGAAATGGGAGAGAGGAAACACTGAAAACAAACAAGACTAACAGTATGTGGAAATAAAATTGTCCCTGTTTGTTTAATGAGTAGGGTTAGAAGGCCTTATTGGTTTTGTACCTCAATCATGCCTCACATCTTTATCTCTGTTTTTAAAGTCCAAACAGTTGATCCGAACCGCTTAATATGACATTCATTTAAAATATTCTTGGAGACCAAATTTCATATTTTTTGGAAAAAAATTAGCATTTTTTTAGATAAGTACAAAATCATTGTTTTCATATGATGCTAGACCATCCAAAAGCAATTACTTTGTACATATCTAAAAACCTAATAAAAAAATTATAAAAAATATACTCCGAACACATTTTAGTGTGGAAACATGTTGAGCAGTTCATGTTGACTTTTTGGACTTTGAAAACAATAATAAAGATGCGGGGCATGATCAGAGCACAAAATCAATAGGGCATTTTAATCCTACTCTTGTTTAAAGACGAGAAATTTATATATATATATATACACACTCATCATCATATAACTTCTTGATTTAGATATTTCCTATGTTACTCGGATACTTCAAACTAGGACCCGTACCCGTATCGGGTGCGTATCGGATACGGATACGGGTACGATACGGACCCGATACGTACTGGATACGCCAGCTGGCGTATCGGATGATGTGGCGTATCTCTAACCATCGGATACAGCTCCGATACGGATTGAAACGGCCTGATACGGCTCCGATACGGATTGAAACGGCCGAAACACCATGGTGCACCCACGCATGGACCCGGTCCTGTGCACCGCGCAGGACAAAACTTTTATTTTTTTGCCCCAACCGGGAATCGAACTTGGCTCTACTGGCTAAGAACCACATTACTTTCCCACTGCACTATAGCACTTTTGTTGTTTCAAACTACTAACGTTTATATTTAACACATACTTAAGTTGATTTTGATATTTAATTATATAATAAAAGTGTTAAATTAATAAAATAATTAAAATAAAATATATATAGTACCCGTATCGTATCCGGGATTTTTTTAAAATTGACGTATCGCCGTATCCGTATCGTATCCAATACGATACCCGTATCCGTATCCATGCAACATAGGATATTTCCCTATCAAAATTTCAAACTCAGTTATTTTCCCATCTAAAATAACTTATATTATTAATATATTAATTTCTTAATTTAATCACTTAAAAATTAAGTTTAATAGTTACAAAAAATTAAAAGGACAGTTTTGTACTATGCTCTAATCCTTTCTTGCTGTGGCCCTCCCCTAATCCCCTTCCCTTCGGTTCTTACCGCCCAAAAATAAAAAAATTGATTCGAATTTTAGTAGAATGCACTTTTATTTCCTGTGCAGATGTCAGACTTCTGGCCTCAAAAATTTATCAAATCGGCTTGAAACAATAATTCCAAACCGTTCAAACTAATCTCCTTAATGAGAACTTAGTTTCCATATAAAAAAAATTAATGTTTGAATTTATTTACTATCAAGTAAAGTGGTCAAAATATAAAGAATTTTGTGCGCATTTTGATGCACTATTTTATTATAATATGTGACCGCTTGACATGATAGTAAATATATTTGAAAATTAAAAAAATTATATGGAAACGAAGTTCTCATTAAGAAGATCCGTTTGGATTTGTCGTTTGAAACTAATTAGATAAATTTTGGAAGCCGGAAGTATTGCTAGTGCATAGGATTAGATGCAGTTGAGGTATTAGTTGTACTAAATTGTTGTAGAACCTGATGTAACACAGTTGTAAACTTGCATTTCATGCAAGAACTAGGCAGGCACTGCCTGGCTTTCAAAAAAAAAAAAATTCACGAGGGGACTTGTGACCTCAATTTGATAATAAAAAATAACATGTGTTGTAGTTGTCAAATAAAGTTTGTTATAAAAAATATCCCGTCCCATTAATAGATTGAATTTTTTTTATGTACAGAAAATTGAAATGTGCAAGAGAATGCACAATGCAAGCGCAGAGTTAGTATCCATCAAAGAAAGGCAGTGGGTAATATAAATCTCTAAGCAGGAGAAATAGTGATTTTTCTACATGATATAGTGTTGGGTTGAATAATGCATAACCGCTTAAATTTTTTGATTAATATTTTTTATATCAGCTCAAAATTGTACAAGCAAAATTGGGACTGCAAACAAGAAAAGATGCATTTATTTCATCTACTATTAACATCGAATAAACATGTCAAAAGGATATTATTATGTTTAACATTTCTTTCATATGATACAGTTGTATCTTGAATTGGATTAAGCATATGTCCTTTTGTTATATTTTGTTATCGAATAATTATTAGCCTTTATGTACTAGCTTATGTTAGGCCCACTGAATTAGATGCTTCTTTGCTTAACTTAGCAAGAAAGGGAATCTGGTACCAGTGTGACTGTATCGGCCACTTATTGGCCACCTCTGCAATATCTTGTTGAAAATGAGAAAATGAGACATGTCCAATTCCCAAAAATATCTACAAAGTCTATTTCGTATCAATTTCATGGGGTCATTCATTAACCCTTGTTAATTATACATGATTTTAACTATAGATTATGGCGTCTTTCACAATTAATTATATGATATGATACCGGCAATAATGATATTTCCGACTGTTTGAAATGTACACCACAGTTAGAAAAGGTCTCTATTTAAAATCATTTTATTGAAGTAACTTTCGATTATTTAAATGGGGAATTAGGAGCACTTGATTTAAATGATATGAATATCTCCTTACTTTTAAAATAGTGGTGGAAATTTTATAACAATGACTAGCATTATGGAAAACTGTTACTTTGCATAACTATCACTCTGATGACCCTCTGCCCTACTCTCCTTTTTGGAAAGAGATATTAAAACTAGACCCTTTAGGACATATGTGTGTCAGGTTTACAATCTTCTCTAGAATTCTGGCATGTCCTTTGACATGATAATTGTACTCTTGCTACTAAATACCCTCAATTATATAGGATTTGCATTAATAAACATATTACAATAGCTGACGTAATAAACTTCCAAGGTAATATAGTACGATCTAGAAGAAGTCTTAGTGGTATTTTAGCTAATGAATGGAATGAGCTTATGTACTTGATTAGTTCAACTAGTTTTACTCATACTATAGATAAAATTGCTTGGCGATGGGATCCTTCTGGGTTGTTCTCTGTTAGATCTTTACATAAGTTGTTAAATTTTTAGAGGGGTTAATAACAATAGATTAGCCATTTTGTGGGAAGTTCCAATTCCTTCCAAAATAAGAATCTTTATGTAGTTGATGCTTAAAAATATAATACTCACTAAGAAAAATTTAAGAAAAAGGGGCTGGTCTGGTAGATTGAAGTGTCACTTTTGTAACAGAAAGGAAGATGTTAGCAGTCTAAAAAAATATGGTTTTGGTTAGGACAGAATCAAGACTTTCTTGCTAACTGACATACATGTACAGATATTTTTAATTTTTCAGGTCTCCTCAGCAAGACTCAACAGTTAGGTTTCTTGGTTATCTTTAGTGCAATATGTTGGACCATTTGAAAGCATCGGAATGAAATTTGCTTCCAATCAAGCTCTGGTAAAACTGTTAGATCCATTATCCTACTAATTATTTCTTTGTTTGAACATTGGGCAGGACATATAGATAAGAGAATCAAAAAGGCAGCAGAGGAATGGTTGCCTACGGATGTGCATGCCATCCCACTTCGAGTCTGAGACCCAGCTGACAACCAATTATTCGACTACCAGGGAGGAGTTACTGACAACAATGGAGGGGATGATGCCATACTGCAGTGGCCGTGAAGCTGGAGATCCAGCACCATGAAGAAATGAAAGCTGAAAAATTCTGTCTAGATCCTTTCATAGGATAAAATCTTTACCTTAGCCCTATGATATGTGGCTTAATTCTAGGATGTTGGTTTTCTATAATGGTTTTTGGTGGTTGATCAAGCGTCGAGCTTTTGTGTTTTGCTCGGTTTTAGCTCCTTTTAGATATACAATTTTGGTGGTATGTGAACATGAACCCCTCTACATGTAAATAAACTTTATTTCATGTTAATGAAATGGGCACATTGCTGCCTTTTATAAAAAATAAAAAAAAAACTTCCGATTATTTAGTATCAAGATTTCTAAAATAAACAAAACATCCAAGCAAAGAAAAGGAAGGTTAAAAAGAATAAAATTCCAAATCTATACAAGACAATCATCATAGTGTTTGTGGAGATACATGATCTGGAGATACTCTTTCATCAATTGGTACTACTCTTTCATCAACTGGTACTACTCTTTCATCAATTGGTACTATTACTTCTTGATCCATATTTCTTGATTTTGCGTTCTCGTCGGATGAATTAATGATTTTGCTCTCTTTATTCTTCCCCCACAAAACGCAGTAGAGACCGGCAACCGTCAAAATTCCACCCAGAATACTGCACACAAATAAAATTTATTAACAGAATGCTCCTTTAAACTTGTTTATTAACAGATAAATTAAAGCAAATTGTACAAAGTAATTACAATCTAACAGGTCTTATTGTGTATTTGTACCAGTTGTTCATGTAGAGTATGAAAATAGATTAATGTATATATAATTACCTTCCAAAATGAATCGTCTCCCCTAAAATTATGAGTGCGGAGAATACAGTGAACACAATGGCCAATGGATTTGACATGGCAACAAAAACCGGTCCCTTCACTTGCAAGACCCATGCTTGTAAGTACCATGATATTCCGGCATTACAGAGTGCCTGAAATGGAAATCATATGAAAATATCAGCTCATTTTTTCTAAAAAACACCTGAGTAGTGTATTTTTTCTGAGATTAATACTTACACAGTAAACAACAGCAAGAAGTCGCACATCAAAACCCATCTTCCATTTGGTAAAGTCTCTTTCAAATGCGATTGCGACAATAAACGACTGAACTGTGCTGAATACACACTGAAGTGTGGTTAAGAGGAGCTTTGAAGGGCATTCTTTGAGTATCAGACCCTGCACAAATCATCAATCAAATATTGAGTTTTTCATGTCCATTTCTCTTTAAATTACTAAGTTTGGGTGAGAACTTATCAAATTGGAGCTTAATTATGTGAATAAATTTGAAAATTAAAATTAGTAAAGAGTAAAAATTAACCTGCGCAACCAACCAAAGGGACCAGGCCGTGTTAGCAAAGAAGAGGAGGAAGGTTCCTTTAACCCATTCTCCTTGCGAATGAGATGCCGATTGACCACCGTTTTTCGGCTGAAATAGACGGTGGTGATTCAATGGATGTATTGTGAACCCCACGTAGAAAGCAATGACCACGACTCCGGCAAGGCAGAATAAAACACCTATGGCCTTCGCTATTCCGTGAGATGTTCTTATCTTTAGGGTTTCCATCCTATTAATTTCATGGGTACATCAAAAGAGTTGTTAGTATATCATTTTCCTAAAATAATATATACTGATTGTTATTTTTATGGACAACTTAAATTTTTAGATTTTGCATCAAGAGGCTATTATGCACCAATAAAGTGTAAATCATGTTTTCTGTGAAAGACAGGCCTGTGTTTGGCAGTATTGCTTGTATTGTATAAGCAGTTGGTAGTGGCATATTGGAATTTAATGTAGAGGTATTGTCTAATATGATTTCTTAGTGATAGGTTAGTTTGAACTCATATGCTTCTCTCTGTTTTTTTTTTTTTTAAATAGATCTAAAAAAAAAACGAATGCTCATGAAAATGTGGCACAAACTTGCAAACTAGCAGTCAATTCTCATCATAAATAAATGTAATGAAGGACACAAAGACAACAATGCAAAAAAATAATAATAATAATAAATTAAACTAAAGATTGGATTCTTCTGTGCCAAGTGTAACAAGGTTCTGTAGCAACCATGTGTAACATATTATATCTAAATCAAAAACAGGAATTCTTGGCTTATGTAAATTTTCTTTTTTGAAGGTAAGTTGGTTACAGCTTATGTAAATTCTCCAGGTTTAGAAAAAAAAAAAGAAATCATAACATAATAGGAAGTCACCTCAAGAGAAAAGCCAAGAAGAAAGTTATAACGGGGATAGCATTAAATGCAGCGCTTGCTACTGTTTCTGAGGTGTACTTCAAGCCTATGTGATAAACATTTAATCCCACTGTAATCCTGGGAAATAAAAGATAGAGAAAATTAATTAATAACTTGTTTATGAGCATATCTTTGAACATTCTTTTCACTTATTTTTTTCAATTAATAATTAACAAAATTGATATATAGATGTAACATACTTACCCTACTAGTGAAAGCATGAAAATCTTGAATAACACCATGAACGATAACTTTGATGATGTCCTCCTTCATAGAATAACAAACACTCATTAAAAATTCAATCTTAAAACAGAGCAAGATACAAAAAGAAGAAGAAAATTAAGAAGAAAAAAAAACTCACCATTTAGCTCCAATTGTGAGTGGAACCAAGACGGCCGAGGCAACGGCTTGGCGATAGAAGAGAAAAACCATAGGGCTCAATCCCTCATCCAAGGCAGCCTTTGAGAGCACGAACATGCCGGTGTAGATCACTTGAATGATAACTACAACGACATATGGCCTCATGTCTTGGGCCATGGTGCCGGATTGATTAAAATTTCACCTCGAACCGGAGAATGGAGAAGAGAAGAGTTTGAACACGATTTTATTAACAGAAAGAGATGTACAGGTAATCTATAGCAAGCGCACACACAAAAGCTATTGGAAGTTTTGAAATGCCAGTGCACTTCAGGTAATGTGCACTTTGCTATTTATATACTATGACAACAAAGGCATCTCGCTTTCTTGGATGTTTCCACAACCGCTCCATGGCCATCTCACAAGGGACCCACAAGTCATTGGATTGAGTCAACAACCATGTGACAAAAAGATGCTTATTTTATTGTTGCATTTAGTTAATATCAATTTGATCCTCCAATAATAGGAACGCTGCCAACACTAATTGACTCCTTTTTCAGTTTTCTTTTGACTATAAACAAAGGTAAAGTATTCATTCCTCTCACATGGCATATTCAGACTTGATGAATGTTTCTGATTTAAATCATTGACTCGAGTCCGGATAGTATGATATCAGTGTCATTTAAGTTTATATAACATCAAATCGACTTCAAATGAAGAATTTAAACGGTTCAAACCGATCTATTTTATTAGTTGTGCATTTAAATGCAAAATTTATAATTTTTTGAATTTATTTAGTATCAAGTCAAGCGGTGAAGTATAAGAGTTTTTAAGTTAATTTTAATATATTTTTTATTTTATTTTTACCACTTGACTTGGTACTAAAATAACTCGAAAAAATATAAATTTGACATTTAAATGCATCACTCACATAGTTAATCAATTTGAACGGATTGGATTTATCGTTTGAAGTCTATCCGATAAATTTTGAAGTTGGTGTCATATGACACCGATGTCATACTAGCCGGACTCGACTCGAGTTTTGTCAAATTAGAAACTGTCTATTTAGATTTAGATTCAAATTTTTTTATCGATAATCAGACAAAACGGACAGATCAAAAGAGTTTTAACATCGTGCTCTGTTTAATTTAAAATGAAATTCGTACGATTAGGAGAGGAGACATTCCAATTCAATCAATCAAGCAATCCAAAGTCACAACCATATTATATAGCTCTTAGATGATCATTATTTGCCAACAGTCGGGTGTTTTTATTTTCATTTTTATTTATCCAGAAATGTTTATATATGCCCCATCAATAAATTTTCAATCAAATATCTTAAATGACAAATCTATTTTTTCCCATTTAAAATTTTATTTTCTTTCTGCATAGGTATCTGAAGAAACAAAATACAAGAACATGTACAATTTACGTCTCTTTGCCAAAAAAGCGAATATATTAACAGAGCAGTTTTGGCATCATGCGTGTATGGACTATAGAATCAAAACAACTCTGCATATAGTTCGTACCTTGCATGAAGCCAAAATTGCTCTGTGAAAATCTTTAACCCCAATCCCCATAATAAATTAATAATTGAGCGTTGATCTGGTCCATTTTTGTTTCCCAGTGTAGTTTTGAAACAAATCACTACTAAATTCGGTTATCAATTGAGGAATCCAGAAGAATTATATTAAAAGAAAAAGATACCGATTACAACACCCTAATTTCGGTACAAACATAAACCTAAAGGTTTCTTCTATACATTTTGCAAAATTTGGAAGGTATAATTGTAATGTGAATATAATGTCCTGCTTTGTTCATGAATTATAGTTTCTTTGATAGATATTCAGATTTACGAGTCCGGATCCTCTGCATTACTTTACCATTTGAGTTTGAATTTGAATTGTCTAATTAGATCCAAATCAATCCGACCCAAGCCTGTAATGTGCAGAGTCCTTTAAAATCCGTGCTAATATATAACGAACAGACCGGATTCAAATTCAAACGGTTAGTCACCTTAGATTGATATGAATTCAAGATTTATAGTGAACAAGCCATGTTTTGTTTTTCTTACTTGTCACGAAAATGGATGTCACGAAAACGGAGTAGGTCCGATGGGCATCAAACTTATTTTTCAGTCTGATGAGCTCCAAGACCGTCCGGTCCGCTTTAAGATCCATATCCACAAAAATTAATACGAGTGTGTACGGATATTAAAACAGAGCGCACATATCTTAAAGCGGATCGGACCTACTCCGCACAGTCACTTGTCACATATATATTAAGAATTGAGCTTGGTAGCGGTAAAAGACTTGTTGGTCATATTTTCTTACTAGAGAAGAAGTATAAATATATTATATAATTCCCTTACAAGTAGTTGTAAAAGGGAAATGTAACATAGTTTGAACAAAGAAGAAGAAAGTTCCTCTTAAAACATAAAAAAAGTTGCAATAATGAATAGAATTGAACTTCATACTAATAAAAAAAGACAAATTGACAATACAACATTGATGCATCAAAATGGTACTACTAGATTTATAAATTCTAATTTCTACTTATGTTCATATCACAAGTGCATGATCCTACTGTGTAGTATGATTGGGGTGTCGATCCACAGATATAGTGTATTATATTTTAAATAATTTTCACTAGTCTAGGTTATCGGGTTTTTAAAGTTTGACACGGTGGCGCTAATTGTGCTAAGGTTAAGGTTAAACAGTAAATAGATAGTCTCTAGGGTTCAGGTTCTATCCTTCTTAATTATGCAAAGTATAAGTTTCGACGTCTCTTTACGTCGCATGCGCACTGTCACTGTCGCATGCGGCCTAGATTGTCCCACAGCTACCCCGCATGCGGTACTGTCACTACCCGCAGGGCTTGCTGGGTTTTTGCTTATGCGATTTGAAAGGTTTTCCAATCTTACGATCGGCTTTTGGGCTACCAAGACTAAAGTATTTTAGGTACGTAATTATATTATTTTCCTATACTATCTCGTAGTTGAAATATCCCAAAGACCCTACCTAATCTAAGTGTTTCCTAATATAATCAAAATGTACAATTTACGCTATCATGCCAAGGGAGCCCACTGAGTTCTAACCCTAGTCTTTGAACCGCTACCAAGTCTCGTTAGCCGAAGTGCTCGAAGTACTTACATGCATTATCCTTCTCACACAAGGATACAACAACTTTACACCTATTGGTATGTGGGGGGTCATTGGCATATAATAGACAGAACTTTGTATGCAAGGACTTAATAAAAATGATTCAAAATAATAAAGGAAACTCAAATCAACATAAACAAAACATAAACATATACTATAACATATTAAGAATTCAAGTACAACCCTCACCCTAGAGATGAGAAGTTTAGTTTATCATGGCCATGGCAAAATAAAATGAATAAAATAAAGAGAATATAAATTACAACCCAATTGAAGATGAATGAACCTCTGCTTCCTTAAATGACGCTTTCTTCTCATGCTTGGCTTCCGATGGCTACCCTTCTCTCTCTAAGTAACTCTCTAACCTAACCTAGCAATGAGGATTGCTAATCTCGATTCTATAGACTTAACACAATTAAACACGCACACTGAATCCTATTACAAGAGAGGGTATTTATAGTCTTCCTAATATGAGAGATGGAGTAGTGGAAGTAGTAGAGGTGGTGCAAACTTAGAGTGCATTTCAAGTTTGGATAGATGAAGCCAAAAATAGCTATGAAAGCTTGGTTATGAAGCAATTGCGTCCTTCTAGAAGAATTATGCCGAAAATAGCACCAATGGTGGATGATCTGATCCAAAGGAAACAGTCCACGGATTGAGTCAACGGGTCGTGCGGCCTAGGGTAATACTGCACGCAGCATAGAGGGAGACCGCACGGCTTCCTGACTTAGCGGATTTTTTATATTTTTCTCCATTCTGCATATTGTGCACTTCGTGTGAGGTGTTGCATGCTCCATGTGATGTCCTGTTTTGACGCTATCTTCGAAAATCGCCTAAATATGACACTTTTGCTCTGTTTTTTGCCTAAATAAGCAACTTTCTAAAAAACCTGCCAAAAAGACCTAAAAACACGTTTGCGGTAAATAAATTAGAAAAATAACTATTTTGCATTCCCTTTTCGTCATTTTAAAAAAAAAAATAATAATTTTCACTATATGTTTTAGCTTCATCAAACAATGAAATTAAGGAAAGAGACTGGAGACTCCCTTTTCTTCAGATGGAAGAAATAATAATAATAAAAAAGACCTAATTAGAGAATGCAAAACCACAATACATACATGCATCCAAATATTTTGATCAACGTGCTGTAATAGTCATATTTTGACCAAACGTCATCAATTTGTTTTCCCCCTATTCTGGTTTAGTAAGTGGTGGTTACCACTGTCGATCATTAGCATTTAGTTAGGTGATATGTTAGTCTGATAGACTATTGCACAACTGGTCTATTTAAAATAGACTAGTGGAAAAATAAGGAAATAAATAACTTTAAGTTTATTTTGATATATAACAATTCATAAACGTTTTCATAATGTCAGAAAGGTGGATACGTTATCTTCTCATGTGTTTTCACTCTAGGATCACCTATGTGATTGGTGAATTTATATGACACTTGTCTAGAGTGGAAAAAGCATGCAGTGCGGTGCCGTGCCGTGCCGTGACCAAAATGTCAAGGGGTGGTCACGGCACGCGAATGGTCACGTCACGTGAGTCACGCCGTGCCTAACGTGCCGTGACCATACATGACTTGCGTGACCATTTAATCATAATTTATGTTAGTTTATTCAAGATTCACCATTAAATCAATATTTAATGGGTCTAATTACACGTGACTCGCGTGACTACGTGACGTGCCGTGACTAAAATTTTCACGTGCCGTGCCGTGCCGTGCCAAAGTTTCAAAAGATGAACACGGCACGGGACACGCGAGTCACGGCACGTAACTGACACGCGTGCCGTGCCGTTCCGTGAGCCAGCTCCGCCGTGCCATTTTTCCCACTCTACACTTGTCCTTCAAAGCATTAATGATATCATTAAATATTAATTCAGTGGATTAATTTTGCACCTTTAATGAGCTACCATTCTTGACATGCAGTACTAAAAAGGTCGGTGACTCATACAGTAATACAGTAGAGTGTGTTAATACTATTGAATTAAAAATTTCTGACCAGTCAGTTGATACATTTCAGTGGGCTATGGTGCTCACAAAGTAAGAACCCTTTCTTAATTTACATTTACATTTTTTTATTTTAAAGTCTAAACAGTCAATCTGAACCGTTCAACATTATCTTCATATGAAAATCTCCTTGGAAATCAAATTTTACATTTTCTTTAAAAAATTATTATAGATAGAAAATTGATATTTTAGACGATTTCAAACCATGGGTGGAGCCATGTTCAATCAGGGTATCCCGGATTTGAAAAACCAGTATGAACCTCATGTGAATATGAACTGTTACCTACTCCTATAAAAGAAATTGCATAGCCTGGTATTTTTTTTATACATCTGACAAAAATCCTAACTAAACTCTTGTTTTGGACTATTTAAAAACAATAATTTTCTACCTATTTAAAATCGTCTTCGCAAAGTTAAACATGCTGACAATTTTGAAGACCATAATAAATAATTTTATATATTTAAATACTGTTTTTATCTTAAATTTATTATATAATATTTTGTTTACAAATGAGATTTTCTCATGTATTTTCCATGTTCAACGAACAACTTAGAAAAAGTCAACAATACCTAATTAAATCTCTTCAATGAGCTAGGTAGACAAAATACCTAACATTGTACGAAACGTAACGTAGTAACTATATCTTATATAATTAACTTAATAAACCATGCATGCAGCGATTATCTTATAAAATGCTAAAGCTTGGTTATGAATAGCAATCGCGTCCACGCGGTCTTCTACTTTGCACCTTCCCTATATATGTTGACTTAGCTTGATTAGGTGAAAGGCGTCATGGTGCTGATAGTAAATGGGAAATTTGCACGATTTGAGGTTTTTTGGTTTGGTTAGCACGCCTAACAAATCATAAAATAAGTTAGATTATAACGGAAGTAGAGGACATAGTGGCGTGGTCAAAAACAGAAAAAGGAGCTTTTTTTTTTATTGGTAGTCATAGTCAGATTACCAAACAATATCTTTTTTTTTTTTGGAAAAACTGACAGAGGCTATCAGCAAAACTACCAAACAATATCTTTGGAACATTTTTAGACAAGTAGGCTAAATATCTTTTGGAATATTGATTACTAGATAATAGATATGTTTATATTTATATATAGGCTAACAGCTTTATTCTTAAGTATCAAATAAATAAACCAAAAAGTGCCAAATAATTATTACATGTATGGTGATGTTTATAATAAGCTGCCTTTGTAGCACAGTAAAGAATACTTTTGCAGGAAACAAAAAAGAAATAGTAGCTTATAGCATTAGGTAAGGAAGGGTCCATCCTAGTTTGGGTCGTCAAAAATTACCCATTATTGTTGTAAAATTAAACAAATAAAATTTCACGAGAAAATTTGAATTCTTCATTTATAGAAATTAAAAAAACAAAAGTAATGAAAATTGATCGGTTGCCACAACATTCTGAAGAAACTCCTTGCACTATAGCGGGACATCAGTGATAGGTGTCGTACCGTAATCAGTTCTTTCAAACGTGCTGTGTTCTGTCGTGTCAAAATTTTTAAAAAATGATCACGACACGTAACGACAAGAGTATCATGTCATTCCGTGATGTAACTGTTCGTTCCGTAAACAGAAATGGTTCCACTCGTGGCATTTTGTCTCATCTTCTTTTAACAACCAGACATCAATAACGGTACATCAGCGACGGATAGTGGTTGCATAAAGGAGCATCAGCGGCCGGGCGCCTTACTTTCAGTGACCGATTACTGGTCGGTGATGCCTCATGTTCTGTTGTAGTGTTGGGATGCAAATGTGGCCGCCATCATTAGATTTCCCTTATTTTTTCTTAAATTTCTGTAAATAAAAAATTTTGGATGACAAGATAATGATGCCATAATGATAGTGCAACAAGCCTAATAGAGTCATGCTCACTAATCTAATTAGATATATATGGTATTTATTCCCGTCCCAAATGAGATAGCCGTGTTGAGACTTGAAGTTCATTTTCTTTTTTTTTTGGAGGAAAACTTGAAATCATTGAAATCATTAAAGTCTGCTTCCTTTCCACGTTCCCATCAGAAAAGTCCGATCCCACTTCATGTGGTTAAAAAATGTCCAACTCGAAAGGCTTCAAAGACAATGACATCTAACAGCATGACGTGAAAGCAGGTGAAGTATTCCTAGAAGAATTCAACTGGTAAGGAATGAACTTGTCTGACGACGGGAAGTATTGATGGTCAGAAGCAGGGGTGGCAAAAAAAGCTCGTACCCGTGGTTCGATCGTGACCCGCACCTGACTCTTTTACAGCTCGCTCGTTACTAGACTGAGCTGTTAACGAGCCAGCTCGCCACTAGCTTAGTCCAAAATTAACGAGTTCAAGTTGGAGCCTAGCTTGCTAGTTAGCTCGCGAGCTAGCTCGGCTAGGCATCAATTTGTGAATTTGTATGAATTTGTGTGCATTTTATACTGTCTAACTCGATCTAGCTCGGTTCAACTCGATCCAAAAAGTTTGTAAAATTTATTTTCTTCTTAAAACAAGATTCAGCCAGATCCAACGAGCCAGTTCGGGCTGGCTTGTCACGATTCAAGCTAAGATTTTAGCTCAGATGCCCTAGATCCAGCTCGCTTGACTGTAGCTCGGTCCAAAATTAACAAGCTGAGCTAAGACTAGCTTGGACCGAGCCAGCTCGTTGCGACCCCCAGTCAAAAGATAAAATAAACTACTCCAGGAATGAGCACTAAAGAAAATGTTTAAAGGGATTACGGTACTTTACAAACTGCACGTACGGCATGAACTTATATTTTTATTTTTAAATTTCAAACAATCGATCTAAATCGTTCAATTTAATCTTCATATGAAAATTTATTTGAAGATCAATTTTTAGATTTTTTAGATTTTTTGAGATAGATATAAAATCTCTTGATCTAAAGATTATGAACCATAAAGTAGTGATTCTTTTTATCTAACATAGAAAAAGAGAGGCTATGATGCTAC
>JAJGRW010000429.1:41264-138563 GCA_025461045.1 Carex parvula
TTGATAGGCCATCTATCTAAATGATGGATGACACACCTACAATCTTTATTTTTAAATTTAGATGAGTTCTGACCTAAATTATGTTCTCAAAGAAGTTGGGTGTCAATGTATACTATAACTATTTTATTTGTTTATTTTATTCTTAATTTAAACAACATATAGGTCTAGCAAGCTTTTAGTCTTTTTCCTCAATAATCATGCAAGAGGCGGGCTACGATGCTATGCATAGTACTGATTGGCTGGTGCAACGACTTAAAAATTCCGATTTTTGAGATTTTAATGGCCGGTTCAAACCACTTAATGTGATCTTCAGACTCAGCTCTTATAGTGGGCCAATTTGTACAATTTTTTTTTTACTATTTGTTTGCATTAGAAGAAAGTAGTGTTATTGAAGAGTCCAGAAATTTCAAAATATGAAATTTTCCAATTGAAAAACTAGTAAATAAAACAAATCTCAAAAGAACAATAAAATTCATTTTATAAAAAATATTGGTTTATATAGCATAGAGCGGTTCGGATTGGCCGACTCAAATGCTATTCACAACACTGACCTGCTGGTGCTACGGCTTGAAATTTTGATACCTGAGATTTTAATGGCCAATTCAAACCACTCAATGTGATCTCTATGATATTATAATCGGGACTTTTTTTGAGTAAAGGTCGGAGGTCAAGCCACCCAACTATTTAATAATGGGCCTTTTTAACATTCTAAAGAAGTTTCTGTTTACTATTTTCTTTTGCTTTGGGAGAAATGGATGTTAGTGGACATTCCGGAATTTTTGAAAATCACTGATTTCCTCCTATCCAAAATAATGAAGTTGATTTGCTATAAGATTTTGGTATATATAGCATATTGAGTGGCTTGGGCCCTGAGCGTAGTGCGATTTAGAACTAGGGTATTGTGCAGGTAAGGTCGGATTAATTAGGGTTAGGGACATTTTTAGCTACTGGTGAATTGCAGGTCTCAAGTAAATTTGTATTGGGTTATGTGGTGCTTTGAATCATTTTCAAATTTGCTGTCACTCATTTGGATTACTCATGTCGGGTTATTCGTGTTTAGGCTGCTTGATTTTCAGGTTGCTTTTTTTTTGTCAGGTTAGAAGATACAACTTAGTTTGGTGGTCATTGGCTGATTTAGGCTCAGATCATTCATTGACTAGTAAAAAAATAAAAGAGGAGTATTTGGGTCATATTAGGATTTGTGTTGGATGGTCAGATTGGTTTGCTCGAATGTTGCAAGCTTTAAAAAAACTTGATTAATACTGTACCATGTATTGCTTAATACACAGGCTGGGGAAGTTTGTCGAGCTCAAAGATTCAGACATGAAGTTGCTAGAAGCAAAATCTTGAAAAAGCACCTGATAATATATACTGATTTGCAAATGCAACGTGTAAATGGAGCCTCATGTGGCTTCCAAATGGCTCATAGCTAAGTAGGAGGCAAATCTGCATCAAAGGCTTTTGGAGTTCAAAAGATGAAAGGAATTTTTGTGCCCTCTGAATATATGATGTTTCGGTTAGAGAAAATAAGGATATATCAATATTGCTTGCTCGTCTTGTGAGATAGTGGCCTCTGCATGTAACTTGTTTTTGTTTTTTGTTTAATATTAATGATTAGAACTTCTTGCATTGCTTAAGCTTACTGAATTGGACCCCACAAAAAGCACTTATAGAGTTTATATTGAGCAATGAGTGAGGCTACGGTGCTATGCATAGCACCAATTGGGTCTGTGCTACGGCTCAAAATTTGACTTTTCAAAATTCTAACGGTCGATCCGAACCGTTCAACATGATTATAAAATGAATATGTACTTGCAAATCAAATTTTATATTTTTTTGAATTTTTTTACTATTTTTTTAGATAGGCTGTTTTTGGATGGTCCAGAATGTTCAGATCAAGTGATTTTTGAAAAAATAGTAAAAAAATTCGAGAAAATGTAAATTTGATTTGCAAGTACATATTCATTTTATAATCATGTTGAACGGTTTGGATTGACCGTTAGGATTTTGAAAAGTCAAATTTTGAGCCGTAGCACGGACCCAATC
This sequence comes from Carex parvula, assembly GCA_025461045.1. Lineage (NCBI taxonomy): Eukaryota > Viridiplantae > Streptophyta > Magnoliopsida > Poales > Cyperaceae > Carex > Carex parvula. Next base: position 43,311 of record JAJGRW010000429.1, read on the forward strand.
CGTGCTATGCATAGCACTGTAGCCTCACTCTTGAGCAATTCTATGTATAAATTGTGAATGAACCTTTCCGGCACTTCTGCATGTTTTAGATGTAGGTTTTTTTTTCCTGAATGTACTTATGGCTGCATTAGTCCTATTGTAATAAACAAGAAGTACTCGTTAAGGCAACAAAAAGTACTCATTAAGGAATTGCATTTCATATATAGATTTTTTCTAGAGTGAGCCTATGGTGCTATGCATAGCACAGATGGCTAGTGTACTACGGCTCAATATGGTACTTTTTAAAATCCTAACGGTCGATCCAACCGTTCAATGTGATAACCATATGAATATGTATTTGCAAACTAAATTTTATATTTTTTTAAATTTTTTTACTATTTTTTTAGATAGGTAGAATTTTGATGGTCCAGAATTTTCAGAAAACACTGATTTTTCTACCTATCTAAAAAAATAGTAAAAAAATTTAAAAAAATATAAAATTTAGTTTGCAAGTACATATTCATATGGTTATCACATTGAACGGTTGGATCGACCGTTAGGATTTTAAAAAGTACCATATTGAGCCGTAGTACACTAGCCATCCGTGCTATGCGTAGCATCATAGCCTCACTCTTTTTTCTATGTATATATTTTACATTTTTTTTAATTTTTTTTATTATTTATTAGATAAAAAGAATCACTACTTTATGGTCCATAATCTTTAGATCAAGAGATTTTATATCTATCTCAAAAAATCTAAAAAATATAAAAATTGATCTTCAAATAAATTTTCATATGAAGATTAAATTGAACGATTTAGATCGATTGTTTGAAATTTAAAAATAAAAATATAAGTTCATGCCGTACGTGCAGTTTGTAAAGTACCGTAATCCCTTTAAACATTTTCTTTAGTGCTCATTCCTGGAGTAGTTTATTTTATCTTTTGACCGGGGGTCGCAACGAGCTGGCTCGGTCCAAGCTAAGTCTTAGCTCAGCTTGTTAATTTTGGACCAAGCTACAGTCAAGCGAGCTGGACCTAGGGCATCTGAGCTTGAATCGTGACAAGCCAGCCCGAACTGGCTCGTTGGATCTGGCTGGATTTTGTTTTAAGAAGAAAATAAATTTTACAAACTTTTTGGATCGAGTTGAACCGAGCTAGATCGAGTTAGACAGTATAAAATGCACACAAATTCATACAAATTCACAAATTGATGCCTAGCCGAGCTAGCTCGCGAGCTAACTAGCAAGCTAGGCTCCAACTTGAACTCGTTAATTTTGGACTAAGCTAGTGGCGAGCTGGCTCGTTAACAGCTCAGTCCAGTAACGAGCGAGCGGTAAAAGAGTCAGGTGCGGGTCACAATCGAACCACGGGTACGAGCTTTTTTTGCCACCCCTGCTTCTGACCATCAATATTTCCCGTCGTCAGACAAGTTCATTCCTTGCGAGTTGAATTCTTCTGGGAATACTTCGCCTGCTTTCACGTCATGCTGTTAGATGTCATTGTCTTTGAAGCCTTTCGAGTTGGACATTTTTTAACCACACGAAGTGCACCTACTTTTTTTATGGGAACGAGGAAAAGAAGCAGACTTTAATAATTTCAATGATTTCAATGATTTCAATGATGTCAAGTTTTCCTCCAAAAAAAAAAGAAAATGAACTTCAAGTCTCAACACGGCTATCTCATTTGGGACGGGAATAAATACCATACATATCTAATTAGATTAGTGAGCATGACTCTATTACGCTTGTTGCACTATCATTATGGCATCATTATCTTGTCATCCAAAATTTTTTATTTACAGAAATTTAAGAAAAAATAAGGGAAATCTAATGATGGCGGCCACATTTGCATCCCAACACTACAACAGAAAGGAGCATCAACGACCAGGAATCGGTCACTGAAAGTAAAGGCGCCGGCCGCTGATGCTCTTATGCAACCACTATCCGTCGCTGATGTACCGGTTATTGATGTACTGGTTGTTAAAAGAAGAGTGAGAAAAATGACACGGTGGAACCAATTCTGTTACGGAACGACACAGTTACATCACGGAATGACATGATACGCGTGTCGGTTACGTGTCGTGATCATTTTTTAAAAATTTGACACGACATGACACATCACGCGAAAGAACTGATTACGGTACGACACCTATCACTGATGTCCCGCTATAGTGCAAGGAGTTTCTTCAGAATGTTGTGGCAACCGATCAATTTTCATTACTTTTGTTTTTTAAATTTCTATAAATGAAGAATTCAAATTTTCTCGTGAAATTTTATTTGTTTAATTTTACAACAATAATGGGTAATTTTTGACGACCCAAACTAGGATGGACCCTTCCTTACCTAATGCTATAAGCTACTATTTCTTTTTTGTTTCCTGCAAAAGTATATTCTTTACTGTGCTACAAAGGCAGCTTATTTATAAACATCACCATACATGTAATAATTATTTGGCACTTTTTTGGTTTATTTATTTGATACTTAAGAATAAAGCTGTTAGCCTATATATAAATATAAACATATCTATTATCTAGTAATCAATATTCCAAAAGATATTTAGCCTACTTGTCTAAAAATGTTCCAAAGATATTGTTTGGTAGTTTTGCTGATAGCCTCTGTCAGTTTTTCCAAAAAAAAAAAAAAGATATTGTTTGGTAATCTGACTATGACTACCAATAAAAAAAAAAGCTCCTTTTTCTGTTTTTGACCACGCCACTATGTCCTCTACTTCCGTTATAATCTAACTTATTTTATGATTTGTTAGGCGTGCTAACCAAACCAAAAAACCTCAAATCGTGCAAATTTCCCATTTACTATCATCACCATGACGCCTTTCACCTAATCAAGCTAAGTCAACATATATAGGGAAGGTGCAAAGTAGAAGACCGCGTGGACGCGATTGCTATTCATAACCAAGCTTTAGCATTTTATAAGATAATCGCTGCATGCATGGTTTATTAAGTTAATTATAAGATATAGTTACTACGTTACGTTTCGTACAATGTTAGGTATTTTGTCTACCTAGCTCATTGAAGAGATTTAATTAGGTATTGTTGACTTTTTCTAAGTTGTTCTTTGAACATGGAAAATACATGAGAAAATCTCATTTGTAAACAAAATATTATATAATAAATATTTAAGATAAAAACAGTATTTAAATATATAAAATTATTTATTATGGTCTTCAAAATTGTCAGCATGTTTAACTTTGCGAAGACGATTTTAAATAGGTAGAAAATTATTGTTTTTAAATAGTCCAAAACAAGAGTTTAGTTAGGATTTTTGTCAGATGTATAAAAAAAAATACCAGGCTATGCAATTTCTTTTATAGGAGTAGGTAACAGTTCATATTCACATGAGGTTCATACTGGTTTTTCAAATCCGGGGATACCCTGATTGAACATGGCTCCACCCATGGTTTGAAATCGTCTAAAATATCAATTTTCTATCTATAATAATTTTTTTTAAAGAAAATGTAAAATTTGATTTCCAAGGAGATTTTCATATGAAGATAATGTTGAACGGTTCAGATTGACTGTTTAGACTTTAAAATAAAAAAATGTAAATGTAAATTAAGAAAGGGTTCTTACTTTGTGAGCACCATAGCCCACTGAAATGTATCAACTGACTGGTCAGAAATTTTTAATTCAATAGTATTAACACACTCTACTGTATTACTGTATGAGTCACCGACCTTTTTAGTACTGCATGTCAAGAATGGTAGCTCATTAAAGGTGCAAAATTAATCCACTGAATTAATATTTAATGATATCATTAATGCTTTGAAGGACAAGTGTAGAGTGGGAAAAATGGCACGGCGGAGCTGGCTCACGGAACTGGCACGGCACGCGTGTCAGTTACGTGCCGTGACTCGCGTGTCCCGTGCCGTGTTCATCTTTTGAAACTTTGGCACGGCACGGCACGGCACGTGAAAATTTTAGTCACGGCACGTCACGTAGTCACGCGAGTCACGTGTAATTAGACCCATTAAATATTGATTTAATGGTGAATCTTGAATAAACTAACATAAATTATGATTAAATGGTCACGCAAGTCATGTATGGTCACGGCACGTTAGGCACGGCGTGACTCACGTGACGTGACCATTCGCGTGCCGTGACCACCCCTTGACATTTTGGTCACGGCACGGCACGGCACTGCACTGCACGCTTTTTCCACTCTAGACAAGTGTCATATAAATTCACCAATCACATAGGTGATCCTAGAGTGAAAACACATGAGAAGATAACGTATCCACCTTTCTGACATTATGAAAACGTTTATGAATTGTTATATATCAAAATAAACTTAAAGTTATTTATTTCCTTATTTTTCCACTAGTCTATTTTAAATAGACCAGTTGTGCAATAGTCTATCAGACTAACATATCACCTAACTAAATGCTAATGATCGACAGTGGTAACCACCACTTACCAAACCAGAATAGGGGGAAAACAAATTGATGACGTTTGGTCAAAATATGACTATTACAGCACGTTGATCAAAATATTTGGATGCATGTATGTATTGTGGTTTTGCATTCTCTAATTAGGTCTTTTTTATTATTATTATTTCTTCCATCTGAAGAAAAGGGAGTCTCCAGTCTCTTTCCTTAATTTCATTGTTTGATGAAGCTAAAATATATAGTGAAAATTACTATTTTTTTTTTTAAAATGACGAAAAGGGAATGCAAAATAGTTATTTTTCTAATTTATTTACCGCAAACGTGTTTTTAGGTCTTTTTGGCAGGTTTTTGAGAAAGTTGCCTATTTAGGCAAAAAACAGAGCAAAAGTGTCATATTTAGGCGATTTTCGAAAATAGCGTCAAAACAGGACATCACATGGAGCATGCAACATCTCACACGAAGTGCACAATATGCATAATGGAGAAAAATACAAAAAATCCGCTAAGTCAGGAAGCCATGCGGTCTCCCTCTATGCTGCGTGCAGTATTACCCTAGGCCGCACGACCCGTTGACTCAATCCGTGGACTGTTTCCTTTGGATCAGATCATCCACCATTGGTGCTATTTTCGGCATAATTATTCTAGAAGGACGCAATTGCTTCATAACCAAGCTTTCATAGCTATTTTTGGCTTTATCTATCCAAACTTGAAATGCACTCTAAGTTTGCACCACCTCTACTACTTCCACTACTCCATCTCTCATATTAGGAAGACTATAAATACCCTCTCTTATAATAGGATTCAGTGTGCGTGTTTAATTGTGTTAAGTCTATAGAATCGAGATTAGCAATCCTCATTGCTAGGTTAGGTTAGAGAGTTACTTAGAGAGAGAAGGGTAGCCATCGGAAGCCAAGCATGAGAAGAAAGCGTCATTTAAGGAGGCAGAGGTTCATTCATCTTCAATTGGGTTGTAATTTATGTTCTCTTTATTTTATTCATTTTATTTTGCCATGGCCATGATAAACTAAACTTCTCATCTCTAGGGTGAGGGTTGTACTTGAATTCTTAATATGTTATAGTATATGTTTATGTTTGCTTTATGTTGATTTGAGCTTCCTTTAATATTTTAAATTCTTTTTTATTAAGTCCTTGTATACATATTTCTGTCTAATATATGCCAATGACCCTCCACATACCAATAGGTGTACAGTCGTTGCATTCTTGTGTGAGAAGGATAATGCATGTAAGTACTTCAAACACTTCGACTAATGAGGCTTGGCAGCAGTTCAAAGACTAGGGTTAGAACCCAGTGGGCTCCCTTGGCAGGATAAAGTAAATTGTACATTTAGATTATATTAGAAAACACTTAGATTAGGTAGGGTCTTTGGGATATTTCAACTACGAGGTAGTATAGGAAATAATATAATTATGTACCTAAAATACTTTAGTCTTGGTAGCCCAAAAGCCGATCGCAAGATCGGAAAACCTTTCAAATCGCATAAGCAAAAATCCAGCAAGCCCTGCGGGTAGTGACAGTACCGCATGCGGGGTAGCTGTGGGACAATCTAGGCCGCATGCGACAGTGACAGTGCCGCATGCGACGTAGAGAGACGTTGAAACTTATACTTTGCATAATTAAGAAGGAGAGAACCTGAACCCTAGAGGCTCTCTATTTACTGTTTAACCTTAACCTTAGCACAATTAGCGCCACCGTGTCAAACTTTAAAAACCCTATATTAGTAAAAATTATTTAAAATCTAATACACTATCCCTGTGGATCGACACCCCAATCATACTACACAGTAGGATCATGCGCTTGTGATTGAACGTAAGTAGAAATTAGAGTTTATAAATCTAGTAGTACCATTTTGGTGCATCAATGTTGTATTGTCAATTTGTCTTTTTTTTTTAGTATGAAGTTCAATTCTATTCATTATTGCAACTTTTTTTTTATGTTTTAAGAGGAACTTTCTTCGTTGTTCAAACTATGTTACATTTCCCTTTTTCAACTACTTGTAAGGAAATTATATAATATATTTATACTTTCTTCTCTAGTAAGAAAATATGACCAAGAAGTCTTTTACAGCTGCTAAGCTCAATTCTTAATATATATGTGACAAGTGACTGTGCGGAGTAGGTCCGATCCGCTTTAAGATAAGTGCGCTCTCTTTTAATATCCGTACACACTCGTATTAATTTTCGTGGATATGGATCTTAAAGCGGATCCGGACGGTCTTGGAAGCTCATCAGACTGAAAAATAAGTTTGATGCCCATCGGACCTACTCCGTTTTCGTGACATCCATTTTCGTGACAAGTAAGAAAAACAAAACATGGCTTGTTCACTATAAATCTTGAATTCATATCACTCTAAGGTGACTAACCGTTTGAATTTGAATCCGGTCTGTTCGTTATATATTAGCACGGATTTTAAAGGACTCTGCACATTACAGTCTTGGGTCGGATTGATTTGGATTCTAATTAGACAATTCAGATTCAAACTCAAATGGTAAAGTAAGGCAGAGGATCCGGACTAGTAAATCTGAATATCTATCAAAGAAACTATAATTCATGAACAAAGCAGGACATTATATTCACATTACAATTATACCTTCCAAATTTTGCAAAATGTATAGAAGAAACCTTTAGGTTTATGTTTGTACCGAAATTAGGGTGTTGTAATCGGTATCTTTTTCTTTTAATATAATTCTTCTGGATTCCTCAATTGATAACCGAATTTAGTAGTGATTTGTTTCAAAACTACACTGGGAAACAAAAATGGACCAGATCAACGCTCAATTATTAATTTATTATGGGGATTGGGGTTAAAGATTTTCACAGAGCAATTTTGGCTTCATGCAAGGTACGAACTATATGCAGAGTTGTTTTGATTCTATAGTCCATACACGCATGATGCCAAAACTGCTCTGTTAATATATTCGCTTTTTTGGCAAAGAGACGTAAATTGTACATGTTCTTGTATTTTGTTTCTTCAGATACCTATGCAGAAAGAAATTAAAATTTTAAATGGAAAAAAATAGATTTCTCATTTAAGATATTTGATTGGAAATTTGTTGATGGGGCATATATAAACATTTCTGGATAAATAAAAATGAAAATAAAAACACCCGACTGTTGGCAAATAATGATTATCTAAGAGCTATATAATATGGTTGTGAATTTGGATTGCTTGATTGATTGAATTGGAATGTCTCCTCTCCTAATCGTACGAATTTCATTTTAAATTAAACAGAGCACGATGTTAAAACTCTTTTGATCTGTCCGTTTTGTCTGATTATTGATAAAAAAAATTTGAATCTAAATCTAAATAGACAGTTTCTAATTTGACAAAACTCGAGTCGAGTCCGGCTAGTATGACATCGGTGTCATATGATACCAACTTCAAAATTTATCGGATAGACTTCAAACGATAAATCCAATCCGTTCAAATTGATTAACTATGTGAGTGATGCATTTAAATGTCAAATTTATATTTTTTTCGAGTTATTTTAGTACCAAGTCAAGCGGTAAAAAAAAATAAAAAAAATATTAAAATTAACTTAAAAACTCTCATACTTGACTGCTTGACTTGATACTAAATAAATTAAAAAAATTATAAATTTTGCATTTAAATGCACAACCAATAAAATAGATCGGTTTGAACCGTTTAAATTCTTCATTTGAAGTCGATTCAATAGATTTTGAAATTAGTGTTATATAGACTTAAATGACACTGATATCATACTAGCCGGACTCGAGTCAATGATTTAAATCAGAAACATTCATCAAGTCTGAATATGCCATGTGAGAGGAATAAATACTTTACCTTTGTTTATAGTCAAAAGAAAACTGAAAAAGGAGTCAATTAGTGTTGGCAGCGTTCCTATTATTGGAGGAATTGATATTAACTAAATGCAACAATAAAATAAGCATCTTTTTGTCGCATGGTTGTTGACTCAATCCAATGACTTGTGGGTCCCTTGTGAGATGGCCATGGAGCGGTTGTGGAAACATCCAAGAAAGCGAGATGCCTTTGTTGTCATAGTATATAAATAGCAAAGTGCACATTACCTGAAGTGCACTGGCATTTCAAAACTTCCAATAGCTTTTGTGTGTGTGCTTGCTATAGATTACCTGTACATCTCTTTCTGTTAATAAAATCGTGTTCAAACTCTTCTCTTCTCCATTCTCCGGTTCGAGGTGAAATTTTAATCAATCCGGCACCATGGCCCAAGACATGAGGCCATATGTCGTTGTAGTTATCATTCAAGTGATCTACACCGGCATGTTCGTGCTCTCAAAGGCTGCCTTGGATGAGGGATTGAGCCCTATGGTTTTTCTCTTCTATCGCCAAGCCGTTGCCTCGGCCGTCTTGGTTCCACTCACAATTGGAGCTAAATGGTGAGTTTTTTTCTTCTTCTTAATTTTCTTCTTTTTGTATCTTGCTCTGTTTTAAGATTGAATTTTTAATGAGTGTTTGTTATTCTATGAAGGAGGACATCATCAAAGTTATCGTTCATGGTGTTATTCAAGATTTTCATGCTTTCACTAGTAGGGTAAGTATGTTACATCTATATACCAATTTTGTTAATTATTAATTGAAAAAATAAGTGAAAAGAATGTTCAAAGATATGCTCATAAACAAGTTATTAATTAATTTTCTCTATCTTTTATTTCCCAGGATTACAGTGGGATTAAATGTTTATCACATAGGCTTGAAGTACACCTCAGAAACAGTAGCAAGCGCTGCATTTAATGCTATCCCCGTTATAACTTTCTTCTTGGCTTTTCTCTTGAGGTGACTTCCTATTATGTTATGATTTCTTTTTTTTTTCTAAACCTGGAGAATTTACATAAGCTGTAACCAACTTACCTTCAAAAAAGAAAATTTACATAAGCCAAGAATTCCTGTTTTTGATTTAGATATAATATGTTACACATGGTTGCTACAGAACCTTGTTACACTTGGCACAGAAGAATCCAATCTTTAGTTTAATTTATTATTATTATTTTTTTTTGCATTGTTGTCTTTGTGTCCTCCTTTATATTTATTTATGATGAGAATTGACTGCTAGTTTGCAAGTTTGTGCCACATTTTCATGAGCATTCATTTTTGTTTAGATTTATTAAAAAAGAAAAAAGAAAACAGAGAGAAGCATATGAGTTCAAACCAACCTATCACTAAGAAATCATATTAGACAATACCTCTACATTAAATTCCAATATGCCACTACCAACTGCTTATACAATACAAGCAATACTGCAAACACAGGCCTGTCTTTCACAGAAAACATGATTTACAGTTTATTGGTGCATAATAGCCTCTTGATGCAAAATCTAAAAATTTAAGTTGTCAAATAACATTCAGTATATACTATTTTAGGAAAATGATATACTAACAACTCTTTTGATGTACCCATGAAATTAATAGGATGGAAACTCTAAAGATAAGAACAACTCACGGAATAGCCAAGGCCATAGGTGTTTTATTCTGCCTTGCCGGAGTCGTGGTCATTGCTTTCTACGTGGGGTTCACAATACATCCATTGAATCACCACCGTCTATTTCAGCCGAAAAACGGCGGTCAATCGGCATCTCATTCACAAGGAGAATGGGTTAAAGGGACCTTCCTCCTCTTCTTTGCTAACACGGCCTGGTCCCTTTGGTTGGTTGCGCAGGTTAATTTTTACTCTTTACTAATTTTAATTTTCAAATTTATTCACATAATTAAGCTCCAATTTGATAAGTTCTCACCCAAACTTAGTAATTTAAAGAGAAATGGACATGAAAAACTCAATATTTGATTGATGATTTGTGCAGGGTCTGATACTCAAAGAATGCCCTTCAAAGCTCCTCTTAACCACACTTCAGTGTGTATTCAGCACAGTTCAGTCGTTTATTGTCGCAATCGCATTTGAAAGAGACTTTACCAAATGGAAGATGGGTTTTGATGTGCGACTTCTTGCTGTTGTTTACTGTGTAAGTATTAATCTCAGAAAAAATACACTACTCAGGTGTTTTTTAGAAAAAATGAGCTGATATTTTCATATGATTTCCATTTCAGGCACTCTGTAATGCCGGAATATCATGGTACTTACAAGCATGGGTCTTGCAAGTGAAGGGACCGGTTTTTGTTGCCATGTCAAATCCGTTGGCCATTGTGTTCACTGTATTCTCCGCACTCATAATTTTAGGGGAGACGATTCATTTTGGAAGGTAATTATATGTACATTAATCTATTTTCATACTCTACATGAACAACTGGTACAAATACACAATAAGACCTGTTAGATTGTAATTACTTTGTACAATTTTCTTTAATTTATCTGTTAATAAACAAGTTTAAAGGAGCATTCTGTTAATAAATTTTATTTGTGTGCAGTATTCTGGGTGGAATTTTGACGGTTGCCGGTCTCTACTGCGTTTTGTGGGGGAAGAATAAGGAGAGCAAAATCATTAATTCATCCGACGAGAACTCGAAATCAAGAAATATGGATCAAGAAGTAATAGTACCAATTGATGAAAGAGTAGTACCAGTTGATGAAAGAGTAGTACCAATTGATGAAAGAGTATCTCCAGATCATGTATCTCCACAAACACTATGATGATTGTCTTGTATAGATTTGGAATTTTATTCTTTTTAACCTTCCTTTTCTTTGCTTGGATGTTTTGTTTATTTTAGAAATCTTGATACTAAATAATCGGAAGTTTTTTTTTTATTTTTTATAAAAGGCAGCAATGTGCCTATTTCATTAACATGAAATAAAGTTTATTTACATGTAGAGGGGTTCATGTTCACATACCACCAAAATTGTATATCTAAAAGGAGCTAAAACCGAGCAAAACACAAAAGCTTGACGCTTGATCAACCACCAAAAACCATTATAGAAAACCAACATCCTAGAATTAAGCCACATATCATAGGGCTAAGGTAAAGATTTTATCCTATGAAAGGATCTAGACAGAATTTTTCAGCTTTCATTTCTTCATGGTGCTGGATCTCCAGCTTCACGGCCACTGCAGTATGAGATCATCCCCTCCATTGTTGTCAGTAACTCCTCCCTGGTAGTCGAATAATTGGTTGTCAGCTGGGTCTCAGACTCGAAGTGGGATGGCATGCACATCCGTAGGCAACCATTCCTCTGTTGTCTTTTTGATTCTCTTATCCATATGTCCTGTCCAATGTTCAAACAAAGAAATAATTAGTAGGATAATGGATCTAACAGTTTTACCAGAGCTTGATTGGAAGCAAATTTTATTCCGATGATTTCAAATGATCAACACATTGCACTAAAAATAACCAAGAAACCTAATTGTTGAGTCTTGCTGAGGAGACCTGAAAAATTAAAAATATCTGTACATGTATGTCAGCATAGAAAGAAAAATCGGTATCGGTATCGGGATCGGCACCGACCGATCCTGATCTGGGTCGGAAAAATCGGTCGGGATCGGCATAATCAGATCGGAAAATCGGACTTTTTTGCTAGAAGCTTGTTTTACACTAAAAAATAGAAAAAAATTGATAAAAAAATTTAGAATTGAGGTACAAATTGAAATTCATATATAGAAATGAGTCAATCCATGATTGAATGGAGGTACAAATTGAAATTCATATATAAAAATGAGTTGTGTTTTTCAACAAAGATTGTATGGTGTGGTGGTAGTCGAGTTTGGTTGCCATGCTAGAGGGCATGAGTTCGAATCACAGAGAGCTCAAACTTTTTTTTGGAGTTTGTTTAATTCACGTTTCGGCTGTTTCGGTGGAATCGGTCTATTTCGGTCTGAAACGGACGAAATTTGGCTGGAATGAGACCGGAACGGCCGAAATTTGACCGGAATGAGGCCGGAACGGCCAAAATTTGACGAAATCTACACTAACCGCGTAACTCGGTCTGAAATCGGATCGGTACCGTCCGATCCCGAGAAACGGCCGATTTTGCCTTCTATGTATGTCAGTTAGCAAGAAAGTCTTGATTATGTTCTAACCAAAACCATATTTTTTTGGCCTGCTGACATCTAAGGAAAAGTTGATTGACGTCTTCCTTTTTGTTACAAAAGTGACACTTCAATCTACCAGACCAGCCGCTTTTTCTTAAATTTTTCTTAGTGAGTATTATATTTTTAAGCATCAACTACATAAAGATTCTTATTTTGGAAGGAATTGGAACTTCCAACAAAATGGCTAATCTATTGTTATTAACCCCTCTAAAATTTAACAACTTATGTAAAGATCTAACAGAGAACAATCCAGAAGGATCCCATCGCCAAGTAATTTTATCTATAGTATGAGTAAAACTAGTTGAACTAATCAAGTACAGAATCTCATTCCATTCATTAGATAAAATACCACTAAGACTTCTTCTAAATCGTACTATATTATCTTGGGAGTTTATTACGTCAGCTATTGTAATATGTTTATTAATGCAAATCCTATATAATTGAGGGTATTTAGTAGCAAGAGTACAATTACCATGCCAAAGGACATGCCAGAATTGTAGAGAAGATTGTAAACCTGGAACATACTCAACACACATATGTCCTAAAGGATCAAGTTTTAATATCTCTTTCCAAAAAGGAGAGTAGGGCAGAGGGTCATCAGAGTGATAGTTATGCAAAATAAAAGTTTTTCATAATGCTGAGTAGTCATTATTATGAAATTTCCACTATCATTTTAAAAGTAAGGAGATGTTCATATCATTTAAATCAAGTGCTCCTAATCTCCCATTTAAATAATCGAAAGTTACTTCAATAAAATGATTTTAAATAGAGACCTTTTCTAACTGTGGTTTACATTTCAAACAGTCGGAAATATCATTATTGCCGGTATCATATCATATAATTAATTGTGAAAGACGCCATAATCTATAGTTTAAATCATGTATAATTAACAAGGGTTAATGAATGACCCCATGAAATTGATACGAAATAGACTTTGTAGATATTTTTGGGAATTGGACATGTCTCATTTTCTCATTTTCAACAAGATATTGCAGAGGTGGCCAATAAGTGGCCGATACAGTCACACTGGTACCAGATTCCCTTTCTTGCTAAGTTAAGCAAAGAAGCATCTAATTCAGTGGGCCTAACATAAGCTAGTACATAAAGGCTAATAATTATTCGATAACAAAATATAACAAAAGGACATATGCTTAATCTAATTGCAAGATACAACTGTATCATATGAAAGAAATGTTAAACATAATAATATCCTTTTGACATGTTTATTCGATGTTAATAGTAGATGAAATAAATGCATCTTTTCTTGTTTGCAGTCCCAATTTTGCTTTTACAATTTTGGGCTGATATAAAAATATGGGAGCGGCTAACAGTCCCTTCCATTCTGTCCCATAAACGTCCCTCTGGCTAATTGATGCATAAAGTATAATGGGGACCACTAACTACTTGGGGGATCACTAACTACTTAGGGAATCACTTATATTTGAAAAAAATTACAACTGGCGGGCGCATGTATGCATACTTATGCGTGCAAGTATTACTATATAATATATTAAATATTCATACCTAAGACATCAAATATTTTAAAAAAAAAACTGAACATAATTTTCTTTTCTCTCTAATCAAACACTCATTTTTTACACGTTTTTAGAAGTGATTTTTTTTTCTCCGTTTAATCTCGTCAATATATCTGACAATTTGTAAGAAATTTTGCAAATCTAAAACCACGAAAGTCTTCTACGTAATTTTCTCTTTCAAATGAGATCCATGATGAAGTATTTTTGGGTTCTTCATCATTTAAGTATTCATACCTCGGCGTGCATGTATTCATACCTCGTCGAGCAAATATTCATCTCTAAAATTGCAAGTATTATTTTCTAAAATGTCGAGTATTCATACTTATTCAGTAAAGTATGAATATTTATGTTGTAAATTATTTATGAGAACCCATAGACGTGTCTTAGGCATTAACTACATGGGGGACCACTACCGACCTGGGGACCACACGCAGAAAACCAAGGACAAACGGATGCGTAACGACCATCGCAAGTGTCAGCGCTATAATTGTTGTCACCAATATTCATATCTAAAATATCAAATATTCATACTTACGCATTGAAGTGTGAATTTTTATGTAGTAAAGTATTCCTGAGAAACCCCTAAACGTGCTATGTGCATTACCTACTTGGGGGGCCACTACCTACATGGGGGGACCGTAGACGTCACTTGAAAGCGACATCTACAGGGACCACAAGCGCAAAAAGGATGCGTAACCACCGCACAATTGCCAGCACTGTACTTTTAGTAAAAATATTAATATTTAAAATTTTAAGTATCCATACTTACGCATTGAAGTGTGAATGTTATGTTGTAAAGTAACTTAAATCAGTTAATTTGTTTGGTGTTTAAATGTATTGATAAGTTCTGAAGAAAGTATTCATACTTATAACTGAAGTATGAATTGTTATGTTTTAAAGTATGTGGTTGTTACTTTATTATATTAATATGTAATATGGAAATTATTGACACATGTGCATTGATGTGCGAATATTTACGTTGTAGAAAAATGTATTTTTTGTCAACATATTGTTAGTGAAATATATTTTGTTACATATCTCTTTTCGGAGATTAATGGTACTAAAATGAAAGCAGAGATGATTGTTCAAGTTTTTCCATTAGATTTCGGATATTTAGTTTCACAGTTTGCGTTTCAAATCAAAATCGGTTTGGCCATACTGATTCAAAAGAAAATCCCAAATAGCTTTGGCAGTTTTAAATTTACTAAATTGCAAACTATTTGAATGGATCAATAAAGTTTGTAATCCAGACCATTATCTTATTGTCCTCATTTCCCATTGAATTTGTTCCATGTGTAGTAGACGACTGGACAGAACAGACAGAGTGAATTTGTTGCATGTGTAGGAGACGGAGCACCTCTGGTTCTGAAACTCGGAATCGGAATCGGAATCGGAATCGGGTTCTTGACCGTGGAATCGGAATCAGGATGAATCGACCGAGTTGACTCGGAAACTCAGATTTTTTTTTGCAGAAGTTTGTTTTGTAGCCAAAAAGCTATGTTGCATGGATACGGGTACGGGTATCGTATCGGATACGATACGGATAAGGCGATACGGCGATTTTCAAAAATGACGGATACGATACGGCTATTATATATATTATTTTTATTATATTATTAATTCAATACTTGTATTACAATAAGTAAAAAAATTACACTTATATTATTAACTCACACTTGTATATATATCAAATTTTTTACTTGTAAATTACTAGTAACAAAAGAATTAATAATTTTACCATAGTATATGTATACACTACTCACATCACTCAAATTTATAATTCATCTAAAAAATACATAACATCCATAACATACATAAAAATTAGATCCATAATACTCACATCACCCATAATATCCATAACATACATAATATCCATTACATATTCAAATCAAATAGACTAAACACTAGTAATCTTAATTATAAAATTCAAAGTCCATAAAATTAAACTAAATTCATACTTCATAACAAAAAACTAATTAAAAGATCCAACAAAACAAGTGAACCTTAATCTCCAAAACAAGTTAATACTTCATCTCAAATATTACACATCATCTCCAAAACACTATACTCTCAAACTCCGGCTCGTCAAGTGAAAGACTTGCAATGGCAAGTTGGTCGGCACCATCAAATGGCGCATGTTCATCACCCGTCACATCCCAAAACCTACTCTCTCCCGTAGAATATGTGGGGGATCTTCTAGAAAGAAGTCTCAAATTAGAATGCACAAAAACTAAATCCTCGGCACGCTTAGGTGTCATTTTATTTCTCTTAGCGTCATGGATAAGAGAATAAGTCTTCTAATTTCTCTCGCAACATGAAGATGATGATGGTTGACAGAGCAACTTCAAAGCTAAACATTGGAGATTAGGAGCCGCCCCACCATAAATCACCCACCAATTAAGTGGTGGTATTTCTCCCCTATCCGCAATAGAATCATGTAGATCAAATCCGGCACCACAAATGGAAAATCTTGCAAATTCACCTATCACGAGTCTTCTTTAATTGACATCCGGAAAGAGCTTTCTAAAACATTGATTTCTCATGTTTGATATCTCTCCATCTAGATGAGGAGACACACGATTTGGTTGAGCATCAAGCCATTGTGGAGAATAGTACCTATTACAAAAATATTTTAGTAAAAAATATGCATTAGTAGCTGCAGCTGCTGCCATAAATCGGCTCGGTAAAAAATATGCATTTTTGTGCAGCAGCTGCTGCCATAAATAGGCTCGGTAAAAAATATGCATTTTTGTGCAGCAGCTGCTGCCATAAACTCATTTTTGAATATGTTTTTTTCAAAAAAAAAATATACTTCAAATGAAAATATAGGTGTATGAATACCTTGGGTTTATCGAGTAAGCCAAGCAATGAAGATGAGTATTGCTTTTTGCCCATCTTTCGTGCAAAATTGTGCTCACCACTTTGTAAAATGTTGATTCTTCATCATCTCTCTTTTCCTCATGACGATAAATAGTGGCTTTCACTCTATCAATCATGGAATCCCACATCTCATACACCAAATGCAAACAAGGTTTATCGGTATCCGTAATTCTCAACATCTCATAAATCGGCTCGGTGAACTCAAGAATGTACTCAATTTGGATGTTGTTGAGATATGGTGCAGCACCTCTCGAGTAGCAATGAAACTTTCAGCTATAGGTCGATCTTTAACAAAAACCGTTTGCTTTGTTGAGGTCAGCATTGGTAACCAGCCTCTCAGGCGGTTGCCATGACCTTGGACAGGAGCTTTGGGATTATATTTATGATAGAGATCGGCCTATAATCCGAAACACCCCGTGCCACCTCTGATTTCGGAAGCATCACTATGTTTGCCAAGTTTATGGCCTCAAGATCAAGGTCATGTCTATAGAACTTTCTAAAAATTTCAAAGACCTCCTCCTTCAGTATGTCCCAATATCTTTGCAGAAATTCATGCGTCAGGCCATCTGGCCCCGACGCTTTGTTTCGTGATAACTGCTTTTACAGCCATGTGGATTTCTATTTACGTAAACGAGTCCTGGATTCCCACCATCTCAATAGCTTCCGGGTACAAGGGTGCCAGGTTGAAGTCCAGGACCTGTGTTTGTCGCCCTAGTACAGATTGCATGTGCTGATAGAATAGGTCCAGTATTTGCATGGGTTGTGTAACTTCATCATGGCGGTTTGTAATAGGAGGACTTTTTTACTTCTCTGCCTAGCTGAAGCATAGGCATGGAAGTAGTATTTTTAATATGGAAGGCAAAATCGGCCGATTTCAGATCGGGATCGGACAAGACCGATCCGATTTTGGACCGATTTATTCGGAAAGCGAGTTTTAGAGGAAAAAGCAGGTTGAACAGTGTTGAATCGGCCGATTCTCCCGAGTCTGCGCCGATTCCAGACCGATTCTTGTACTGTAGACCGATTCTCATGATTTGGATGAGAATCTTATAGGTTGATTTGAGATTTGAGTTACATTTTGCATTTGTTTTTAAAAAAAAAAAATCCAACTTCGAAAGAATTAGAAAGGTGGCGCAGCTGGGTGGGGAGGATGAATGGTTCATGGTGAATAGACTTGGTTCATGGTGAATAACTTGATTCATAGCTTGGTTCATAGTCTATTTCATAACTTGGTTCATAGCTTTGAAATGGGGCGCAACTGAGAATATTTGAGTTACATTTTACATTTTACATTTTGAATAGACTTGGTTCATAGCTTTTAACTATAGAAAATTTGAAATTACTAATGGTTCATGGTGAACCTTGACCATTTTATACCTGACGAAATGAATTACTAAAGGGGGCGCAGCTGTGACCGCATTTCTTTCTTGTGGCAATTAAATATTACTAAAGGGGTAATTAAATATTTTTTCAGAAAGTGAAAGAGTGTGTTTTTTGTTGTAATGCTTGTATTATATTGTATTAGTGGATTATTTGATTATAATAATTTTTTTAAATTTTTTTATCAATTTTTTTTATTTTTTTAGTGTAAAACAAGTTTCTGACAAAGAAGTCTAATTTTTCGATCCAATTCGGCCGATTCCGACCGATTTTTCTAATCCAGATTGAGATCAAACAGTGCCGATCCTGATTCTGATTCCGATTTTTCCTTCTATGATTTTTATCGCCTATCTGTAGCCATCGGTATCTTGATCTATGTAGCCCCTCGTGAAATTTCTAAAGTTGGAAGGCATGACTTTCATTTTTATCTCAAAAAAAATTGAGTCAAGCAAGGATGGATCCTACCGCGCATTTGCTATCTTTGTAGGCAAAATGAAGAATCGACGAATCATCTTTTTAATAAATATTATTTCGCATTCTTTTGCTTACATCTACTCTCATACGCGTTATCATGCCACCTGCAACACTAGTATGAGATGATCAATGAAATACCTTTGCACGCGGTTGTGAATAACAAAATTTCACTTTATTATAGAAGAACTTTCATGGTTGCAATTTGTATCATGTTGAGAAAAAGAAGCAACACAATTTTCATATACGAGGCTACAACAACTTTTGTTCTAATTTCTCAAATTTTTACATAATTAAAATTGTTTTCAAAAGCTCAATACTCATCGAGCTATCAATTATTTCCTTATTTAAAACTGTAGAACTTTATATTTTAATAAATTACAAGGTAGAAGCTTAGTACCCTTATTTTATTTTATTTTTATAAAAAAATGCATCATAACTTTAACACATTAGAGCGGAGTAGGTCCAATGATGGACTTCAAGGCTGTCCGATCCGCTTTAAGATCTATGCGCTCTACTTTAATATTTGTGCATTCCCGCTTTAAATTTTCGCGTGCACAGTTAAAGCGGATCGGATGGTTGGAGCCCATTGGATTCAAAAGTAGGTCTGATGCCCATCAGGCCTACTCCGCTCTACTAACACAGAGAGAAAAAAATTTATACAAGTTCTTTCTTATATGTGATACCGGCGATAATGATATTTCGATTGTTAATACTTGCGGTGAAATGCTCTACAGAGTCGAGCTTGGCAATCTCAAATGTATGTCTAATGCATGATGCAACTTCAAATGAAATGACCAAAACCAATTAGCAGAGGTAAGAATGATTTCAACTAGAATGACCAAAACCAACTAGAATGTGTTAAGAAAAGTAAAATGATTGGCTGAGACATAATAAGCTGAACATGCTCATCTTTTGTAACAAATCTAATTTCGTTCTATAGAAATGGGAGTAAAACATTGAAAACAAGCAAGATGAGCAGAAAGTGGAAATAAAATTCCCTGTTTGTTATCATATCATATAATTAATTGTGAAAGACGCCATAATCTATAGTTCAAATCATGTATAATTAACAAGGGTTAATGAATGACCCCATGAAATTGATACGAAATAGACTTGGAAATGTCTCAATTTCAACAAGATATTTCAGAGGTGGCCTATACAGTCCCACTTGTATTAAATTCCCTTCTTGCTAAGTTAAGCAAAGGAGTATCTAATTCAGTGGGCCGATAATACATAAAGGCTATTAATTATCCGATTACAATATAGCACGAAATGACATGCTTAAGCCAATTGATATGTTAAAGAAAACAATATCCTTTTGACATGTTTCTTCGATGTTAAGAGGAGATCTAATAAATGCATCTTTCTGGTTTGCAGCCCGAATTTTTCTGGTACAAATTTGGGCCGATTATAAAAAGTAATCAAAACATTTAAGAGGTTATGCATTATTCAACCCAACACTAGATCATGGAGAAAAATCACTATTTTCCCTGCCTAGAGATTTATCCCATTGCCTAAATTTCTTTGATGGATACCAACTCTGCGTTTGGACATTGCATTCTTTGTGCATTTAATATATTTTTTTGAAGGTTGGTGCATTTAATATTTTTGTACATAAAAAATTTCAAACTATGAATGGGACGGGATATTTTATTACAATCTTTATTTGACAACTGCAACACATATTATTTTTTATTATCAAATTTAGGTCACAGGTCCCTCGTGAATTTTTAAAGTTGGAAGACATGACTTTCATTTTTATCTAAAATAATTTAGTCAGGCAAGTGGATCCCAAAGTTGAGAGGCATGACATTTGCTATCTTTTGTAGGCAAAGTGAAAAACTTATTTCTCATTCTCTTGCTTACATCTATTCTCACACGCATTATCATGCTCCCACCCGCAACAACAGTGTGAGATGATCAATGAAAATGAAAAGCCTTTGCACGCGGTTGTGAACAACAAATTTTCATCTGATTATAGAAGAACTATGCAACCGAATTTTCAGATATGAGGCTACGTATAGTCCGGCTAATACGCTTCCTCTAGTATTTCAACAATTCTAAAATTTATCTAGTAAGCTTCAAACGACAAATCCAAACCGATATCTTTAATGAGAGCTTCGTTTCCACATAAATTTTTTTAATTTTCGAATATATTTACTATCAAGTCAAGCGGTCACAAATTCTAATAAAATAGTGCATTAAAATGCACACAAAATTCTTATTAAGGAGGTCAGTTTGAACGGTTTGGAATTATTGTTTCAAGCCGATTTGATAAATTTTTGAGGCCAGAAGTCTGACATCTGTACAGGAAATAAAAGTGCAATCTACTAAAATTCGAATCAATTTTTTTATTTTTGGGCGGTAAGAACCGAAGGGAAGGGGATTAGGGGCAAGAAAGGATTAGAGCATAGTACAAAACTGTCCTTTTAATTTTTTGTAACTATTAAACTTAATTTTTAAGTGATTAAATTAAGAAATTAATATATTAATAATATAAGTTATTTTAGATGGGAAAATAACGCAAGTTTGAAATTTTGATAGGGAAATATCTAAATCAAGAAGTTTTATGATGATGAGTATATATATATATATATATATATATATATATATATAATTCTCATCTTTAAACAAGAGTAGGATTAAAATGCCCCATTGATTTTGTGCTCCGATCATGCCCTTCATCTTTATTATTGTTTTCAAAGTCCAAAAAGTCAATATGAACTGCTCAACATGATCTCCACACTAAAATGTGCTCGAAGTATATTTTTTTATAATTTTTTTGTTAGGTTTTTAGATATGTACATAGTAATTGCTTTTGGATGGTCCAGCATCATATGAAAACAATGATTTTGTACTTATCTAAAAAAATGCTAATTTTTTTTTCAAAAAATATGAAATTTGGTCTCCAAACATATTTTAAATAAATGTCATATTAAGCGGTTCGGATCAACTGTTTGGACTTTAAAAACAGAGATAAAGATGTGAGGTATGATTGAGGTACAAAACCAATAGAGCATTAATCTAACCCTACTCATTAAACAAACAGGGACAATTTTATTTCCACATACTGTTCTCTTGTTTGTTTTCAGTGTTTCCTCTCTCCCATTTCTATAGAACAATTAGATTGGTTATAAAAGATGAGCATGTTCAACTTATTATGTAACAGCCAATCATTTTACTTTTCTTAACACATTCTAGTTTTTATTAGGTGGAGGGGTTACATAAGTAACTTTTCTCATCAACCTTAACGTACTAATTTTAATTAGGAAATTTTTTATTCTATCAGTACTAACTATGTACCAGACTGCGCTATAATTAGTTGAGGCTATACTCTGTTACATGTCACATTTGTTGCACTTCCCTAACTAGATCTTATGTTATTTTGTTAGTAACAAAGCATGCATATTCCTATATAAGACAATCCAAATCTTGTTTTCTTCATAAAATTATATTAATAATCATAATTAATGATGTTGAAATCATTCTTACCTCTTCTCTTGGTGTTGGCCATTTCATTTGAAGTTGCTTCATGCATAAGACCTACATTTGAGATTGCCAAGCTCGACTCTGCAGAGCATTTCACTGCAAGTAGCCTACTTCCTAACACGTACAGATTCGAAAAGCGTGTGGACCGGGGCAGTCCAGAAGAGCCGCAACCACATCCCAAACTGCCGCCAAGCAGAGGAGCTCCTGAGACGAGTGATTTTTACGTAAACCCGACTAAGGGTTTTGTTATCCTCCATGACGTTCCGTCAGGTCAAAATCCGATACATAATCCTTGATTTGGCTTTATAAAGAGAAGGAGAAGTTTGTCAATAATTTGATGCAAGTGTGATAACTAACTAAATTTGTGGTGTGTCATCTTTGTGAATGAATAATTATAAACAAAATAAAGAGAGTTGAGCTTTAAACTGTTTATCTATGTCACGTCATTCATGTACTTCAACCGTGGATTATATGTTTTTTCCCTCATTTATTATGATCGACGACTCCTTTTTTTAATGCTTAATTCTCACCTTATTTAAGAAAAATATTTGATGTGCATAAAATACAACAAAACACTTAAAAGCAATACAACTCTATTTGTGTTCATTTGCATAATTTCTTGTACGACTTATAATGTTATTTTTTACATTACATAATTTGATCAATTTAGAAAAAAGATATATATTTGTGCTCAACATTTGTGAGTAGTATTTTATGCTGTATTGATGTAGTGTGGATATGAGGAGATATGATGCAAGAGGTGGTAACTTTTTATCTTAATACAAAACCTTGGCGGCCTATGCTAAGTTTAAAATATATATATATATATATATATAGGCTATGGTGAGTTGTGAAGTAAAACGTTGTTTTACTTCACGCCATATTTTCATTTTCAAAATTCAAGCAACCGATCCGAACCGTTCAACATTTTGTAAATGTTGAAATGTGCTTGGAGACTAAATTTTACATTTTTTGGAATTTTTTTATTATTTATTAAGCCACTTTGAAATCGCTGATCCACTGTGAATAGTAAAAAACAGTAAAATTTTCTGGGCTACCGGATCAGCGATTTTCAAAGTGGCTTAATAAATAGTAAAAAAATTCAAAAAAATATAAAATTTATTCTCCAAGCACATTTCAATATAGAGAACATGTTAAGTGGTTTGGATCGGTTGTTTGAATTGTCAAAATGAAAATATGAGCGTGAAGTAAAAATGACATCTTACTTCACAACTCACCATTGTCCAGCTCTCTATATATATATAGGCACACAGATAAAGGGCTTACAAGAAAGTAATACCTATGCGGCCCGAAATTCTTTATTTGATCAATTTTAATTCAAGATCGATTATTTAGAGTCAATGTGGTGACCTTACAAGAAAGTAATACATATTGGGTCGATGATGCAATTTGGGACTAAGATTTGAATGCTTGATACTTTTAGGTTTTTGTAAGTTAATGTTTCAATTCTAATTGCAACGGCCATGTTTGCCTTTTTCTATAAAAAATGATTATTTAGAATATATTACGATGAAATTACAATTATAGAAATTAGAAAAGCACAGGTGGGCATCCCGTGCTCGAATGAGATTTTTTTGAAAACGAGACTAAAGTGAGCCACTTTGAAGCAATGACCAATATTATTAAGCCACTTTGAAGCAATAACTGCGAGTTCAACGTGAGAAAGAATAATTTTCCATCTGAATGCATGCCAACCTCATGCCAGACTCGAAACAACAATTATTACTTTAATATTGACACCACGAGCTCTTTTTTTCTTGTTGTTTCATCTGGACGCAAAATTGATATTTTCTAAAGAATAAATTTCAGATGAAACAAGTAAAAAATAATTCCGCCTGTTCTGCTCTCTGTAATTTTTTTTTCACCAAGAATGATGGAAATGGAATACCTTATGACCCTGTACAGAACAGGCAGTATTCCTCAGCTTATGTTCAAACGAGAATATTTTTATACAGGAAAGTACTTGTGTAGATGCACACATTCAGTACTGATAAGCTAGTTTTCATAAATGCATCATTGAATACAATCTTATTTTGAAATTCTTGCATCTAGTTTGAAATAACACACCAAATTCAACCGTTGTGCAGAGAAGACACAAGGCAAGAATTTCTACAACATTGACAGAAGTAAGATGAGTATTCCAATATCAAAACACGTCAACATAATAATGTCAGAAAATTAAACCTAAATTACAAATGGTCAGGATCTAGGTAGCAAAACAAACAAACCTTGGCCTCTTCTTTCTACTTCTGTAGTCATTATCCGACTACTTTATCCAAACCAAAAAAAAAAGGAAAAAGAAAATTATTACTACACAATTACACTGAATATTGTCCCTCGCCAGAAGCAGAGACCCAACCTTCTAGGAATATAAATCAGAGGCCATGTTAGGTCAAATAATCCTATTATCACAATCACACCACATATACTCATCCAACCAAATTGTAAACTAATTACAGACTGATTACAACAAAGAACACGAAATCCTGGAGATAATTCAGCAAATTTCGTATAAACCACACAGCTAGTGCTCATACTTGACACGCCCCTTCAATATACCAGGAATTGGCGGTGAGGTGGGGAGTTTACCGAGGTTATTAGTTGACTTTGTCACCTTCTGCGGTTGTGGTATTGGTACTGGTACTGGTACTGGCATGTGATTATGTTGGTACGACATCAAGCTTTGTGCATTGGAGCACTCTGCACCATTTGAAGCCAACCCATGCTGGGACTCCCCGCCATTCTGTTGTTCTTTCTCATTGAATCTCATTGCTTTTAGCACAAATGAATCGTCATGCAATTCGAAAGGAGTGCTGGATTTGTGTGAAGGAAAAGATAGACCAACAGTGTCATTAGAGTTAGAATAATATTGGTTGGTCATAACAGGTACAATATTGGTGAAATTGACAACTGGTACTGTACCTGTTGAAGTCGAAATGTACCAGCTGCATGTCTTCTGATATCTCCACCTCCACAGTTGCATGAGGACGAGTCTGTTTTCAGAGTTTGGTACATGAATACAATGCATTAGAAGAGGTAAAAAAATCTAACTGAAGAAACAATTCAAAAGAGTAGAAACAATTACCTGAACCAAGATAAAGGGCAAAGCAACTCCTCCGGATGGAGTATTTCCTGATCCATACAGCTGTTCATTTCTTTGAACTAAGTTTTCAAGACCTAATGCCTGATAGAGAGAAAAAAAATACACTATTCTTAGACAAAAATTGAGCGAGTTTTTCAAGCAATGACCAATATTATCAAGATCACAACCAACACCTAAATCAAACATCCCTGACAACTCAAAACCAACTGATGCATATCAGCATTTGTACAACTCTTAAATACCAAATCTGCTTAGGTTGATTTTACTTTATTTGGTCTCACGGAAAGAAAAAGTCATTAAATGCAGGGCAAAAGCATGGACATAAAGCAACATGCCTAAGAGAAACCTAATAGTTGGACTTCCAAGCATGAATATACAAAGTGTAGTTTGCAAAATTACGAAGCACCAGTGTAATCACAAAAGACTAACGAAATAATGAAATAAGATATGCTTGGTACAAACAAAGTGTAGACGTAGGGATGTAAAAAAGTCACGCTGTGACCGGATACGTCACATCACGGTTCCATCAAGGCATGAGTGCCGGTCACGTGTCCCGTGACCATTCGCATGATGTGCCCATCCTTCAGGAACTTGGCACGGCACGTCACACAACAAAGTGCCGTGACTGTCCTTCCGAATTTGGTCACGGCACAGCACATCACGTATTTACATCCCTATTGTGTAGTCCAATGAATAGAGCTCAATAATCTTACTTGGTCTTGTAACTCTTGCAGATAAGCAGATTTTTTGTCAATTCTACTTTTTAGTCCTGCTAATTCTGTCTGTAAAAAAAAAGGTTTTAAATAACACAGCAGCAAGGAATATAACTGAACATGGTACAGATAATAAACAAATGTACCTTCAATTCTTCAACATCATTTAGGCTAGTTCGTGGCAATCCTTTCCATTGTATTTCCTTCTTATCTTTAGATATTATATCCATGGCCATGAGCACATTTAGGGCATCATATACTCTTCGGCGTATGTTCTTCTCATCATATTGTTGCTGAAATATTATTACCATGTTATCACACAAAAATGTCATGCATTTGAAATATAAGGTGAATACCTTTTTGCCTATACCAACAGAAACACAATCTTCTTCAAAGGGATACTCAGTAGGAAATTAAAAGCAATGAAGAAAAGACAAAGGCAACTAGATACTTTTTGAGGGACATTCAGAACAAAATCTAATGTTTATCAGGGTCTATATGGAAAAAAAAATAAAAGCTAAATTAAACCAGAAAATGCACACTCAGGAAAAAATTAGTTTACCTGATCTGGAGACGAAAAATTGCTAGCAGGATCAGCAAATTCAGCCACAAGCTCATCAGCCACCTAATCAAATGCAAAAGAAAAAAAAAAATGTACAATTGAAGAGTAAGGTACAGCTCCAAATTTTAATTTGGGTGGATAAGACTATAAATCAGAAGCATCAACAAGAATCAGTAATTCTATAGATGTATACATGGGTAATTGTTTAGGCTATAATTGGTGGAATTGCAGAACGAAGCAAATTTAGGTTGAGAACACAATTTGAAAGTCAAATGTGCAAAACATTATTAAAGCAATGTACTTTAGATGGAGGGGATAAGATTTGGAACTTATTCAGTAGCAAATGCAATTTTTTATTGTTTACTTGATATTTTCTCGGTAATGTACTAAATGGCTTCCAAAAAAATGAAAACTACGGTACAAATACTACTTCTATAGCAAAATAATGTAACAATAAAGAACGATTAAAAATAATAAATTGCAACAACATACCTCATTGTAGGTTGTCCTTCCCTTGCTTTCAACTTTTTCACAAACTGAATAATAAGAAACAAAATCAGTATCAAATCAGAAGTCAATCTACCTATTCATTTAGAAAGAAAACAGTGCTACAAATGAATAATTAAGAATAATATGTTTATCAGCCAAATAATACAAACTTCAAAGACTTATTTAGAGCAAAACAAATCAATAGTAGCTTGCTAAGGCTGAAATCAAATTATATATTCAAGTACTACGCACACCTCTCATGCTAAATTGACGTAGCCCCCTGCCACCTTTATCCGGACCAACAGCTCGTGCTCCCCTCTTTTTCTTCTTACTAATAGGGAGAAAAACAAAAAGAGAAGTACAGATTATGTTAGATACACCAAAGTGGTGATACTTAGCATTTGAGAAAATAAAAGGTTCTCAACTATGCTCCAGATAATCTACATAACACAACAAAATAAACAATGACGTAAAAAACTAGTAAACATGGAGCAAATCAGTCCAGTGCAAACTGATACAATACTAAAGTCTCAGTACCATGCATAACCATTTCATGTACCAGATCTGAAACTCTAATCCTTGACATTACCGCTGGAAACCACATGAATTAGGCTTCTGGTGAAATTACCTATGATTTATACAGATAATGAACAAAAAATGGTAAACAATCACAATTCAACTAAAAAGATAAGTAAACACAAATAAAATCAAACAAGTGAATAGATCACTCAATTACTGAAACACTAGATCAAGACCGTACTTATTACCAGAAGTCGATCTTAATAAGAACAAAGGAAACTCTAATAGAGACAAGTACAAATGGATCTAGAAAGGAGAAAATGTGAGGAGCGAAGGCAACCTTGCAGCAGCCTGAGAAGAACCCGCAGCCTCGTCAGTGTGGATATCTAGATTGTTGAGCCTGACAAAAGTGCTCTCGCTAGCAGGAGTCATCGCCGCCGCTGGCGCAACTGACTGAGTCGGCTCAGACGGAGAGCCGGCGCTGCCGCTAGTAGATGCGGAGTGGGCCCCACTGGCAGAGATAGGAGGTGTCCTCCATGAAGAGCGGCCACCGGTGGTGTTAGCCGGGGCGGCGGCGGTGATGACCATGTCCCCAGTTAAGAGATAGAGAGAGGAAGAGAGATGGGAAAGCAAGGGAAATCGGATTAGAAGAGGAGGGAGGAAGAAAAAAGAAAAGGTAAAAGAGAAGAAAAAAACCCTAACGACAAAAGAAAAGAGGGAAAGGGGAAGGCGGGGAGGTGCATTTGTTTGGAGTAGTTTCGGTTGGGAGGGGATGTCGAGTGGAGGGAGAGAGGATTCGTTTACGCTGTATGGTGTAGCATTCAATGCGTGAACCTCAATACCATTTCTTCATTCTAGCGTTTTTATTTCACATTTTTTTTACAATTTTTTTAGGCATATAAGAAATTACTTATCAAAAAATTCTAAACTATTCAAAAGCAGCGATTTCTTACAAATTTGAAATGTGGAGGGTTCATATATTTTTATTTTTTGTGTCTCTATTATATCTCTGTTTTTAAAATGTTAATAATTTAAATTTTAAAATTCAAATATCAAAATAAAACTTTTAGATTTGATCTTATTATTTTCTCTATGTACATATAAAAGATCACGGCATTTCAAATTTATTTTGATCGACATTAAAAGCTTATAAAATACATTAATATGGATAAATTCTAAACGTTAATTTTTCAACTTATTTATTCTTATAAAAATAAAACCGAAATGTAATAATTTTTTTATGTACATGTAGAAAAAATAATATAGATCGTATCTCACAGTTTTATTTTGATATATAAGTTTTAAAATTTTTGTTATTAGAACTTAAAAAAATAGAGACATGATGGAGGCACGAAAAATGAAGGCATTTGAACCCTCCTCATTTAAAATATAGCAAAAAAAAATAAATTTAGTCAGCAAGAAAATCATGTTGAACGATTCAGATCAACTATTTAAATTTTGAAAACGAATATATTAATTTATAACACGGACCAATTCCCGCTGTGCAGAGTAGCCTGCCTCACTTTGTGCTAAATACATAGTGTGTTAAATTATAGTTGTGTTACTTGTGCATTTACTGAATAAAAACTATATATATATAAAACAATAACTGTTTATGAAACGAGTTGTATTGTGACAATGATAATGCTAAAAATTGTAGGCAAAGACCTCGAGAGAGATCAGTAGAATGTTAGCACCAAGATGACATCCAATAGCTTGGCGGGATAGGTTCGAATTATGGCGTGTCTAATTCGTACTTTTTTTTATTCAAATCAGTTTGTAGTTATTCGCATTATGTCGGATTATAAATTATAATTGAGCTCCAATTGGAATGTACTCGATTCGAGTCTATTCGATAGTAGGTCAATCGACGGTTGGATTAATTGGGATTTAGATAAACTATGACACACAAAAATTATAATACAAACAGTCAAACACGATTTTTTACATACAAAGAAATCTCAAACCCAATAAACATGTTGATAACAAAAGGTTCGTGTTAAAATGAAATTTCTTATGAAATTATATTTTAATTTCCGACTTAGGCAGGTATATTATTTACAATTACAGAGGATCATTTGACAATTTTTTTATTTTAACAATTTTGATAAACCATAAATTTAAAATTCAAATCATAGACGTGATATGTATTATATCACATTATCATGTTCATAAAATACGACAAGATTTAATATTTTTTTTAACATATATTAACTGATATGAAAATTTTAAAGGTCCGGATTTAACGCTTTTTGATACATCACTAAATATTAAATAATGAGCAATTGTTAGCTATCTATATGTCCAATAACATATCTACATTTACATTTGAATTTATTTTATTTTATTTTAATCTTTTTAAAAAAACCTATAGTCAAATTGTCGAAACAATCATTTTAATCCCTCTTCGTTTATAATTAATTACCGAAGTTCAGTTTTAATATCGACTGTTGATCATATCAGAAAAATGGAGAAAAATAGTTAAATAAAAAAATAAAGGGACCATTGTTTCTCCCCGCTTCACTTTCATTATTTCCGATTTTTTTATTAATCAAAAATAAATAAATAAAATATCACATATGGGGAATGGTTTGGCAGAAATTTAATAAACAGTAGGACGGGACAATTTATCCCGTCCCGTGGGATGGAACAATTTATCCCGTCCCACAAATAAGAAGGATTTTGAATTTTCGCACACTCGAAGTCAGATTATTATTTTAATATTGTAGTATTGTCCCATTCTATCTATATATCGAAATTTCATCAAACCATTCCCTAT
The DNA here is from genome assembly GCA_025461045.1 of Carex parvula. NCBI lineage: Eukaryota > Viridiplantae > Streptophyta > Magnoliopsida > Poales > Cyperaceae > Carex > Carex parvula. Next base: position 73,635 of record JAJGRW010000429.1, read on the forward strand.
CTGCGATATATATATATATATTTTTTTTTTCCGATTCATAAAAAAATCGGTCATTCTTCTCTCGACCGAACAAGTGAAATATCACTTCTCTAATGAATATATGGTCACTAGTGGTCCCACTTGGCTGTCCAAAAAAACCGTTACATTGAGGCGAAACTAAAATTAAATTAAATGATAATAGGGCCAAAATAATACAAGAGATATGTACTATATTATAAGACACATTATATAAAAATTGAACAACATTTTACACAGGCATGCAAAATTCTTCCCTCCCTCTTTGTCATAATAGTTTTTTACACAACAGCTTGCATAACATTTTATGCAACGACATGTAAAACTTTTTTAGATAATAGTTTTTTAATTTAAAATTATTCAGAGTATAAAAGTATAAAATTCTTTTTAAGAATATACAACTATTTTTAACCACTAAAATCATAATATAGAAGTATGCTTACATCTTAATAATACATAATCAATTTTCATGCATAAGTTGAAAGGTTTTTTTAATGAAAAAGAAGTATGACAATTAAGCCTTTTACAAATACTAATAACATATTTTTTGAAAAAAAATACAATATTCTAACCTAATGTCACTAAAGTTAATTTATGATAAATTATGATTTAAATTATGAATGTTTAATATTAGTGCAAACAATAAAGGTGAATAGAAAACAATATAATGGTTAATGTATTGTACAAGAATTAATCTACTTTAATGTAATTAAGAAGAAAAATAATATATGCAATTAATAATGGGCATATTAACCCGCAAAAATTGTAATATAGTATTTATGAAAATTAAATAAATACCCACATGCACTTACGCAAATCGTCAACAGCATGATATTAAAATTCGCAAGTAGAACATCACTATATAGGCAGAAAATGGGAGCATTAGAGAACCACTAAGATTCTTAGTGGTTCTCTTCCATAGACAACTCTGAGTGGTCGTCTTACAAGAGAACCACCGAGAATCTCGGTGGCAAGAATATTTAAAAAAAAAATAGAGAGAGAGAGTATTTGTATAATTTTTTTTAATTGAGGATATCCATAAAAATTTCGGCATGAATTGCCTATGATTAAAATCAAACGTCCGAAGGAAATGACCGAGTGGTGTCTGTAAGGCTGTAACTCGGAATCTTATTTCTTAATTTTTTTTTTTCAAAATACTTTGTTGTTGTGAAATATAAACAAGATTTTTTTTTTAAATCATTAATATAAAAAAATAATTTAATACAAAGCGAGAATAAAAAATAAAAGAAAAATAACATGATGAACAGAATAACAAATTTCAAAGAAAATACTACATGTATCGTAGATACAGATCTAATTTATATTAGAGTACTACACTTAATATACTTCTATTGAAAATTAGATTGAAAAGAAGTACTCCTGAGTTGTTTTTGCGTTTGGAATAATTTGAATTTGAGTAGTCTAAGTTCCAATCTTCTCAATTTCGAATTTAGGTCAATTTGACTTCGAGTTAGTTTAACTTTTAAAAATTATGGAATTGATATAGATTGGACATGTCAAATCAGATGGGTCCATTCAATGATCAGGTTAGGAATTGTCTCTAATTGTAATAGTGATTTCAATGTGCTTTTTGCTTAAGCAAACTAGATGGTATTGGCGTAGTTAGACGTAGTATTTTTTTAGATTTAAAGGTTTTTTTTTTTAAATATAAAGATATACTGACAACTAAATTTATTTGACAATAAATTATAATTAACATTAAAATTTGTTGAAATAAAATACTGAAACTATACGTGTACATTTAATGATGAGGGTTAAAATGTCTCATTGGTTTTGTATCATATTCATGCCCTACACCGTTATCACCGTTTTCAAAGTACAAACAGTCGATTGGAACCATTCAACACGATCTTCATATTAAAATGTGTTTGGAGACCAAATTTTAAAAAAAATTTAGATATTTTGGATAGGTACATTGTATGCATGGTCTAGAATTTTAAACTATAGTAAATAATTTTCAAACAATATAAAATTTGGCCTCCAAGTACATTTTAGTATGGAGATCATATTGCGCAGTTCGAATTGACTGCTTAGATTTTGAAAACGGAAATAACGATGTGGGAGTATGATTGAGACACAAAACCATTATATATTTTAACCATACTCAATTTTCATTTAGGTTAACTATGTATTACATTTGGAGCATGTTAAATGGATCTTGAACTGAATAACTTTTTTTTTTTTCTTGCATTAACAGAAAGGTACAAGGTTTTATGTTTCCAATATCCAATAGAATAGCACCTAATTGGTTTCGAGTAAATGAACCAACAAAGTTAGGCATGGTTCTAGTGGCTGACTTGACTTAATCATTTGATTGGAAGTTCTATGAATTTATTGTTTTAATAATAGAAAGTTCTTGCTTGAGAAACCTTTTTCTCGGGCTTGCCTACTATTCCTTCTCTGTTATCATGACATGTATGATACATAATTTATATGCCTATTTAAGTTTAGAATAATTATATGAATCCCCACACTCACGTTCTTTCTCTGTTCCTGCAGCTACAGTAAAGAAATGTTATATAATGGTCTTCACTAATTATATGGTTCTCTTTCTCAATTTTTGTACTTGTCTCCGCATCAATCTTCATAGGTATAAATACTTGAGAAATAACAGATTAATATTTGTCAAGTAAGATATTAATACTTGCATACATAACTTGATATTATGATTCTCCTTTTTTAGTCCTCCAATGGTCCCGCATCAACCTTCCTCTAACGCCGTAGTGGGGACCCCGTATCCCCGCATCAACCTTCCTATAACAAAAAGAGTTGATCTCATAGGTATAAATACTTCCGTGCATAGGTATCAATACTTGCAAAATAATATATTAATACTTGTAAAATAAGATATTAATACTTTGATGTGTAACTTAATATGATCAAACACCTGAAAATTAAATTTTGTACAATGTATATACATATAAATACTTCAGTGCATAGATATAAATACTTTCAATACTTGAGATTAATACTTTCAGATGTCATCCAGTGCCATATGTAAACAAATATTAAATATTGTGGTCCCCCATATAGTTATGGCAATATTGATATTTTAAGAAATGTGTATGATCACCCATGGTCCTCCCATTTAGTTTGAGTGGTCCCCACAGATATTTATGGTGCAGGTGCATTTTGAGAGATTTGGTTGGGGAGACAATTATTGATGTTAAAATACTTCCATGCATAGATGTAACTACTTTTGGTCATATGTATTAATACTTTAGAAATTATGAGAGAACGATACGGATTATATAAGGAAATTGTGCGGGGACGACCCCCCAAATTGGTTATGGAAGTTATGTGCGGGGATAGTGCGGGGACAAAGGTGCGGGGACATTATTTACGTATAAAAATATAGTACCCTTCATAGAGATTAATACTTATATTGTTCATGTTAAATACTTTGATGCTTCCTGTTAAATAATCCTTTTTTATTAATATTTTAGTGGTTCCCATGATAATTATGGAAGTTAAATAGGGAGATAATGAGAAGATAGGATTGCGGGAACAATTATCGGGATCCTTAAGTTTATACAAAATTCAAACTTATCAGCAGATAAATGTAAGCTGACATAGGGTATTTAGAATTGTGAGCGAGTATTGGATAATAATAATAAAAATTGGTCATTAAAGGTGGGATTAGTTTCTCAATATGGGGAAACTCATCATTTGAGTTTGAATTCAGTCCGTTTGTTATATATTAGACGAATCATAAAGAAATTATGTGCATTACGTACATTACAGATTTAGACCAAATTAGTCTAGATTTTGATCGAACGGTACAGATTAAAACTCAATCGGTGAGTTAATACAGAGGATCCGGAAAAGAATCACACCGTTGATATATGCATCAAATTTGTGTGACTTCAGTACAGCGGGTTTAAACAAAACAACGTATAACATAACGAGAAAAGACTGCAACACAGTCGCACGGGTGTTAAATTGTGAAATTATGCAGGGGATCTGGAAAATTCAACTCTGCTGAGATTAGGGGTGTCAATGATACTCTTTTTATCCGTTTATCTGATCCGTACCGTATCTAAAAAGACGAGTAAGAGTAAGAATTTTTTTTTTCATTAGCTTATCGGGTATGGATAAGAGTAATGATTTTATTTCATTATCTTACCCATTATCCTATAAGATAATTTTAAAAAATAAAAGTGTATATATGTACATAGGCACATACACTAAGAAGTAAGAACTTATGGATGTCAATTAACTCTCATTAATTTTCAAGTTTTTTGTGATTATACATATTTATATATATATTTTACCGTAAAATGTTATGGTTACTATAAAATTGACCCCATTTGTAGTACAAAATTTTTATATGAGTGACCCCCATATTTTGAAAGTCTGGTTCCACCCCTGCATATATAGATATATATATTTGTATGAATATAATACATGAAACAATAAAGTTTTATACTTTACTAAATTTTCATAATACAAATTAGTTGTATTCATTAGTATTTTCTTTTTTTTTCTTTTTTTTTTGTTTTGAAAATATTTTATTGAAAGCACAAATTGAGATGTTAATGACACTATTTTATCCGTTTATCCAATTCGTATCATATTCGAAAAGACGGATAAGAGTAAAGATTTTTTTCATTAACATATACGGATATGAAAATATCTCTAGCCGACCCATATCGTACCCGGTGTCGGTTGACACCCCTAGCTCAGACTATTTTATCCTGCGACTCTGTAGAGAAACGTACTCATCGGACCTGCGCATGAAATGTGTACCCACGTACACATGGTGAAGAAGCATTCTATGCCACGTGGGAAGAGATCGTTGAGATAAGAGTAAATGGGATTGTTGATGGACTCTTAAGGATAAATGAAGTTAATTAGAGCCAAAGATTTCAAGAATTCGTATTCTCTGCATTTACCCAAAAAGAAATCTTTTGAGTTAATGCATTTCGACCATTCGATCTGTTTCAAAATTTGTGCGAACTAGATCTACACTAATATTAAAAGGTCCTTATATTATAGGCAGAAAAAAAATTAATTTCGTTTAAAATCAGACAGTTAAAATTCATTAACTCAAAAGATTCTCTTTTGAGTTGATGCAAAGGATACGTGTTTAGATTTCAAGCCAATGAGTTACCTTTTCTTTCCTAGAAACTATGTATTATGGAAGTGGAGGCGGTCTGATAGACATTAAACAGACATTTTTATTAATATCCAAAGTTAATTACAAATTAATAAATATACCCAGCTCATATGTGTTTTGTTAAAAATGTTCAACAGCTATTAAATGGCCGGTTTCCATTTTAATTCAAAGCCGCCCATTTAATAGTCTCTAAAAAAATTCGAATTTTTAATGTTAGATTTCAGCATCTTGCTCTTCATAGTCTCAAAAAAAAAAAAAAAGAACCGGCCATTAAATGACCGGTTTTGAATTAAAATGAGAACTAGCGATTTAATGGCCGGTTTAGATATTTTTAACAAAATCCAATTGAGCTGGATATATTTATTAATTTGTAATTAACTTTGGATATTAATAAAAATGTCGGGACATTAAACAACTCAGTATGATGTCCAATCAGAACCGTCATCAAAATTCGTCCACACTTGATCAACAATGACCGCTCTTTGATGTATCATTATGTATTACCAGTGCGATCCAATGCGTAGTGCTCGTGATGGGATGGTCCAAAATATTCTTGGCAACACATATGGGTAAAATATTCTCTTTGGAATTGATCTACCACATAACATTGACGGATGGTAAAACAATATTTAGTTTAACACTGATTTTGAACACTCCTCTTAGGATTGGAGTCCGGATCCCCTAAAGTAACCCAATTTTTGAGTTTAGACGTGTCCGGTGCCTATTCGGTGGTAGCGCAGGGGGTCAGTATTATTTGTGAGGTCCAGGCCCTTTAAGATTCGTGTTAGAGCATCTTGAATGGTTTGGATCAAAACTCAAAAATTGGGTTAATTCATGGGATCCGAATTCTTAGGATTGTCCGGATTCTGATCCAGACTCGGAAATCGTATTCTCCGCAACATTTTATTTTTTAAATTCTGATAGTGGCTATCAGCCTAGTATCAGGTGAGTTTACAACAATTGAAAATGAATGAAATTACAACACTATTAACTACAGTAGAAAACAACAAAATTCAACAAAATCGAAGCCACAACTTTGCTTCCTGAATGGCATGACCAGCAGCCCATCTAGGATCAGAATTTTTTTTTTTTTTTTTGTCTTCTTTTTTAAGTAAAAGTTGGAGGTCAAGCTATCCAACTAATTAATATTCACAAAAAATTATTTCTTTTGAATTTCAAACTTGCAACCTCCTACACGGAGAGTATTGCATTTGCCACTAGACAAAATACTAGTTCTCCTCTTCTTTGCCTTCTGTTCTAGAATATTTTAAATTTCAATACTGATTTTTCTTTTGGGCATTAAGTAATTATCGTGCTGAAAAAAATGTATTTAACATTTTTGTTCACTCGTATAATCTCAAGTAATTTAATAAACATCATTTTCTATAGATGATATGCACAAAATGATAAAAAATGCGGCAATGTGGGCATGACTCTTCTTTGTTTTGTAATACTTTAGTAACAAATCTAATGTAACTCTTCTTTTATAATATATAAATGAGGGCATGATTCCCATTTTTCCTCAAACAAAAAAAAAAGTGTTTGATGTAAATAAGATGCAGCATAACTCCTAAAAAAAAAATACAATTTCTTTGTATTTCTCTACTGAGTTATTGTACAGTTCATCGTATTGTTTATCAATGTACATGTTTTCAAACAAATTTATTTGTGAATATTTTTTTTTAACTCTGTTGCCTTACATCATCTTCTTAGTTGACTTTCTTATAAAATAGAGAGAAAAAAAGAATAATGGTATATCTCTAAAAATAATTTCATTTTTTCTGGTTGGCTAGGAAGAAGAGGATCTTGACTTGAGATAATTTTATTGAATCAGGTTCGATTGGGATCCCAGTTGTTCCTTTTATTTAATAATTTGTTTTCCCCTATCAAACTGTTCATAGAGTCTGGACATGGATTACATCTTTTGGGGTTCTAACATTTTAAGTAGGACAATATGAAGCTACCATGCAAGAGCGCTTAAAGGTCTCATGTGTTGTTTTTAAATGTCTTGTTGGAGCATAATATAATACTTTCAATGCAGGACAATCAAAGAATTCTAGCTCAAATTACATGATATTTGATACACAACCAATTTATATGTACTGTGACATATTTATGAATCTTTTCTATTGTCAAAATATGTTTAGCTATTTAAAAAAAAAATTTATTAAAATGGTCACGATAATCAATCATTGTTAAAGATCCCTATCCAAACATATATTATACCCATCGGTATAGAAACTTTTTTTGGAATTTGTATAAATGCATATAGATATTCACACGTGACATCAACTTTTTGGGAGCTTCATTGCTTAAGAGTATGCCCGTTCAACAAGCGATAAACAGAAATAATACATTAGTCAGTAACTTCAAACTTTGAAAAAGAAACAAATAAGAAGCCCATTATTAAATTGGGTGGTTAAATTGGTTTATAGTTTCACGGGCCCTATTTGTTAGGCCCACTAATATAGAAAATACAATGCATCTCGCGAACTATTCAGAAAAATGAAAAATTGATATTCACATCGCTTGGTTCAAAGATTTTTGCTTGCCCCGGTGGTTTATAACCAATTGACCATAGATTTTGCATGACAGTTCTGACAGTTCTCCAAAAGTCAGTATTCCGTGAAAAAAAGATGATATCTCAAAACTTGAGTTTGATTTTTTAAAGAATTTGGAATGTTCAAATTTTCAAAGCGCGAATCTCAAAGTAACCTATTCTCTATTAATACTGCCAGGTGCATCTAAATAGGCTACAGAAAATATTTTGACACCAATTTTGAGATAAACTGAGAAGTTCAGTTATTTCAGAGGATATACGCTGTAAAAGAAGAAACAATAGATACTTTCTCATTACACCGTTGATCATCTTTAGATAATGATTGCAATTATATTGAGTATTGGAAATCTTAGCGTTTTTTTTATGCATCTTAATTAGCAGCTTGTTTGGGAAGCAACTTATTAGCTTATTTGAGATTGGAATCGAGCTATACCCATGCCAAAGAACTGTTTTCAAGCAACCAAATATTGTTATTAATCAAATATGGTCTAGATAATGTCGATCAATCTATATATTAAATTATTAATAGTACTAGTAATTTGTCCGTGCTACGGATGATAATTTATTTTGAAACAATTTACACAAATTTATTACAATAAAATGATTCGGCAATAGTATGTTCATGATAATTTTTTTAGATTTAATTGTTCGGATTAATATTTCATTTTGAAATGAAACATTTAAAAAAAGAAAACCTCATGAGATAATTACAAAGTCACTTCATTAGCCGGCATTTTTATTAATACCTAAAAAAAAAAAAAATAGCAAATCTGCTCTCAAGTGAACCTTCTCCTCCTAGGAGAGATCCAACTAAGGAGGTGGATGGCGGTTTTTGTGCGGCAACACACGCCTCAAGTGAACATTCTCCTCCTCCACGTCATCCTGGACATCCTCCTACGCCCATGGGTCCTCCCCAGCCATGGATGCTCCTCCTGGATCACCGGCCGACCTCCCAAGTAGAAGGATATGTGGCCGGAGTCGGTGTGCCAAATATAGCAGAGGCAAAGGCATATGCAGTCTGCGCCCCACTCCCACTGGCCTCGCGGTCGTGCTGTCTGGTCTCCATGTATCGTGGTTTGTGGAGGCTCGGTACCTCATACCCCAGTTTTATTTCGATTTGCTCGGTTTGTTCGGTTCAAACCAAAATATATTATTTTTTTATTTAAAACAATTGATTTATAATAAACCGAAGTATATTAAGAAATAAACCGGGATATTAGGAAATAACCGAAGTATTTAAAGCAATTGATTAAGAAATAAACTGGGGTATTAAGAAATAAACCGGGATGGTCCGGACCAAATTCATAATATATAAAAGTTCGGTCAGTTCGGTTTTCAAAATTTTCAAACCAAACTGAACTGAAATTATAATTCGGTTTTAAAAAGCAAACCGAACCGTTTGGTCCAAACTAATTCGGTTCAGATCAAAACTGACTAAATTGGACCCAATGAACACCCCTAGTTGGAATCGTCGAGGCAACTAGGACTCATGGTGTCCCTGCGGGACGCCATATGACATTTCAAAACCAGGAAAGAAACGAAAAAAAATAAAAAATTACTTATGGGACGCTATGACCCATCCAAACCAGAAAAAAAGAAAAAGAAAAAAAAAAACTGGGCCACCATGACCTATCCATACCCACGGTTTGCAATGTTTCTCTTCTTGCGCCAAAAACAGAAAGAGAGAAAGAGAAACATTCCTTTAGGTTTGTACTGTTTCTCATATATTCAGTTTGGATGCATGGTTTATGGCGTCCCATGAGTATTTTTTTATTTTTATTTTTCTGTTTTGAGATGTGTTATGGCGTCCCGCAGGGAAGCCATGACTCCTTCCTGCCTTTTTATTTCTGAATTTCCCACACAACATTTTCCATTTTTAAATTTGTTTTTTCATTTTCCTATAAATAAAAATTTCGGAATATAACAACCTAGCAGCCTCTGCTGGGTATTATTCAAAAAAAAAAAAACTCTCAGTCCCTTTACAGATGTCACTGCATTACAGATAAAAATTCTAAATATATTCCACGTGGTCATACTAGAAAATGTTAGCTCCGTGATCGTACTACATTTGGAACTTAATATATATTGCTTCTGATGGAATTGCAAGGAAAATCAAGATATGTACATTTATGTCTTATATTCAATTTTACTAGTATAAATCAAGATATGTACACACAAGAGCGGAACTAGAAAATTTAACTAGGAAGAGCTAAAACTTAGAATGCATAATTATTAATTTGTAGCTAGTGGAATTAGAATCTAAGACCTCCCAAGTATAAAACAAAGTCTTGATCACTAGACTATAAACACATATCTAACATTTTTATGAGAGAGAGCTGAACTATATAAAAACTTCAAAAATATAAAAATTAATTAAATTTCAACATACGTGATTAATAATTTTAAAATTATAAGGTGACTTAGCACTCCTGACCCTAACATAGTTAGATCCGCTCGTTTTTTACACATTAGCTAGACTACAAACACTAAATTCCGCACAGCTGGATCGGAATTTTCTTTACAAACCCTACCTATCATCAATCTTTCCTATTGATTTCGTAAGGGGACTTATTTCAATACATTTATTTACAGCAAACGAACGATCTGAATGTGTACCATGCATCTCACGCCGAAGCGGAACCCAACGAACTATAAATTTATAAACAATATGCACTTAATAGGTAAGTTATTTTGTTAACTATAAATTATGTACAGATTGAATTTATATATTATACACACTTTGACTATTTAATACATTCCAATAGCTATTGTATCATAATTCATGCTAATAAATCTTTAAGTGAATAATCAGTCCTTGAACGAGATCTTTTATAAATATTTAATATGAGATAATGCTGATCTTCATAAATTTAAAAGTTTGTCGCATGCTGCACGCTCTTCAAAATAAATAAAATTAAGATGTTCTTTAGTTACCACTTCAAAAAATTAATTACAAGTTTATTTTTGTTTTGTAAGATACACGGGACCAACAAATATGAACCACATTTTTTATTGTTCTTTGGTTACCACATTTTTTATAACGATACATATTCTCTAAATACGGGACCAACAAATATGAACCATGCATTAACATACAGTACATGCTAAAATATAAAATCATTTAATTTCCTCCTTAATTGAGCTATGATATCGATATTTTAACATGCTCTTTAATTGAGCCACTATCCGGAACGGCTGTTTATAAACAGCTGTTCCTGTTAAGTTTGGACTTTTAGGAACAGTTGTTTATAAACAGTCGTTCCTGATAAGCCACTATCAGGCACGGTCGTTTATAAACAGCTGTTCCTGATAGTTCTGGACCTTTAAGAATAGTTGTTTATAAATGACCGTTTCTGATAGTGGATTATCAGGAACGACTGTTTATTAACAATCGTTCCTGATAGTTCGAAATCAGTTTCTCACACCATTTTAATCAAGTTCTGCTCAAAATTTTTGGCCTTTATTTTCATTTCGCGCTTATCAAATTACATGCGCTGCTTCTCAAATTCCTTCGCCTAGGGTTCATTTTCATTTTCAAATTCCTCTCTCTCTGGAACTCTCGGAGTCCTCCGCCTAGCGAGGCGACTCGTCTGATCATTCATCTTTTTTTAAGTAGCACCTTTGCTTCTTTTTGTTGGTTTTACTAAAATATGTTGTACATCACAATTGTCATAATTATATTGTAGTTCAGTACAGCATATGATGCCTGTTTTGTACATCAGCAGATGAGATGCACTGGAGGTGGGAAATACATTTTTCATTTCGTATTTTCTCATGCTCACATGCTTAGAAATCAGAGGTTAAACATATTTTAATTACTTCCTTAATAATTGATATCTTTTCTTTTCTTGTTTTCGTCACATATATATATCATCAATTTTTTTTATAAACTGAAGCTGTGTACGTTCTGGACTTCGTCCCGCAAAAAAGACCTCATAGAAAATCCTTTACCAGCAAGAGATCTGGAACTCCGAAAATTTTAAAAAATCATGCATGTAGATTATATTATGCTATACATTTCCATAAAAAGCTATCATGTGCCCCTTTCAATTGTAAAATGTTAGATATATTTGTAAGTACTAATTATTCACTGTAATATTTTAACACGCTCTACTGAATGGATAGGTGTATTGGAGGAATTGAAAAAAGTGCTAACTTGAAGGTTAATCATTGCAAGGTAATAGTTATTAGTGAATCTGAAATTTATTTAAAAATTGCTAAGTTGAAGGTTATTAAATTAGTTATAGGGACTTAGTGTATAATTATCATGTTACTGGTAAGGTTGAACCCTTGATATTTGCAAAACCTGCATACCTTGTTGATCTGTGGTGACTGAAGTATGGTAAAAGACATGTCACTAATCCAAACAAATCAAACCCATGCTTGTACCAGCATAGGAACTAAGCTTAACCTATGTAAGCCCCTACTGGTACCTCAAAAACCCCAAATGACCTTCTGTGACAGATCAGCCAGTGCAGGCAGGTCAGAAAACCAAACCAAAAACCCATTTGAACAGTCAGATAGAGGACTCAAAAGCACACACTTTAGACCCAAATTTTGCATTCATAATTGTTTTCTATGATTACTAGCTATTTTTAAAGTTTGCTTTCTGAAAATACAAATGTTGTTTTCTGCTATTAAAAAAAAAAGACAAACAGGAACGGTTGTTTGTAAACAACCGTCCCTGATGTCTAAAAGAAAAAAAGAAAAGACAAACAGGCAGTTCTTGATGTCTAAAATCAGTGTCGGCTGTTAATTAAAGGTCGTTCCTGATTTTAATAATCAGTATCGGCTAATACTAAAAGGCTGTTCCTGATTAAGGAATCAGTATCGGCTAATACTAAACGACCGTTCCTGATTGTTGAATCTGTATCGGCTCCTTAACCGATCCTGATTAGTGGTACTATCTGTATCACCTAGGTTAGTATTGCCTCGATTCCGTTCTTAATAGGCGATTTTTTAACTGTTTCCGATAGGCGATTTTCCACTAGTGAGAATACTGTTCAAATAGCTAGTTTGAATTCAGACAGAAAGAATATGTTTGAATGAACCCATCTGAGAAATTTCGTTGTTTACTTTTCTATTTCCGAAATGTCATAACTGGGCTTGTCTGTTAATATTTGGACATAAATCTGCTGTTATTTCAAAGGGATAACATGATTCTGTCATTTCTATTTCAACCGTTCAAAGTTTGTTATACGCAAATCTCCAAAAGGAAAAAATTTTGTACTCTAATATCGATGAAGATCAACGGCTGAGATCAAAACAACAGGATCCTGTTACTCTTTGGAATAACAACAGATTTATTTCGTTGAAATTTCTAAGTGGGTCGGTCATAGTTTGTAGCCACCAATTTTAGTGGTGCATGTGAGATGTGCGGTCAGCACCGGTTTTTTCAAACTGAGACCCAAAACAGAACCATTAATTTTATTTTCTCATAGTCATAGTCATGACTGTTCAATCACCACATTTTGATAACTAAATATTTGATGTTTTATCCACTGTTGTTACATTTAATCCGATCGGTCCCCTTATGGATTCAAATCCAAATCTGTAACGGGTCACTATCACAAAAATTTCCCTTGCATATATTCTTTTGAGGAAAAAGTTATGTTATAATTTCAAATTGGGTACACACATAATAAATGTAAATGTAAATGTAGACGAAATATTGTTATTATGATGTGTTATAGCTTTTGTTTTGTACACATGACAAAAAAAATTCTTCACTGGGGAAACCCGTTATAGATGTAGCTGTGGCCTGCGGGCACAGAAAATCCAACCCAAGAAAAGTCTGATGTTGACTTTCTAGATCTGTATGACTGCATGGCTTAAACGGTGTATACTAATTTATCATTTACTTTTTGAACGAATTAATTATTGTCTTACTCCCAATTTATTTTTAATAAAAAAAAGAAAATGACCGTCAGGTCCGTCTTTTGTTACTTACTCTAGCAAATTAACTTCCTGTGTGCAATAAATTAATTTTATTTTATTTTTCAAAACTGAATAACTAGTTTTGTGCGGCCTTTTTTCATCACGAAATGCAAACTCTAAAAATATATAAAAGTAACCTCTATATATTTTTATAAATGTTGTTTTATGATTCTCATGCTTCTAAGAATAATAAAATTGATGTTACAAATATAATTATAATCTGTAATAATTAAGTTTGAACAAGCAATTAGTGACCATCTTATTTGTCAACAGACAAATAGTAAGGTTATAATTAGCATTTTTAAAGGTCCATTGAATACATACAAATTATAAAGGTATACTTAACCAGTGTAGAAAAAAAATATAGAATACTACTATGGTCACCTTTAATTTTTACTATTTTCTTTTAGTTAATGCACCACATAGCGACGAACTAATTACCGAACTAATGATTTTTAAAAACTTGCGCTTAACATTTGTTGTCTAGTCTAGCGAACGCGTGCATAATTGCGTTAGTGTCATTTTCAGAGAAACTTTTTTTGAAGGAGCAAAGTGCAAGATAAGGGCTAAGAGAGGCTTAATCCAATATGGCGATTATTCAAAGTCACCCAAAGAACCACGTTTGTAAACCCAAGGTGTGATCTAAAATAGTTTGGCCAGCTGGTAGTGGATAGAATAATTTAACCTGTTCTGTTCAGAAAGGAGCGGTGGGATCTAAATATGCTCTACCCTGACATTTCATTACAGCAGTTATTCACTTTCAAAAAAATATAAAATTTAGTAAAAAAATAGTAAAATATTAAAAAAATTCAAAAAAATAGTAAAAAAATTCAAAAAAATATAAAATTTAGTAAAAAAAAAAATAGTAAAAAAATTCAAAAAAATATAAAATTTAGTTTGCAAGTACATATTCATATGGTTATCACATTGAACGGTTCGGATCGACCGTTAGAATTTTAAAAAGTACCATATTGAGCCGTAGTACACTAGCCATCCGTGCTATGTATAGCACCATAGCCTCACTCTTTATGAATCTTTTCTATTGTCAAAATATGTTTAGCTCGATTTAAATAAAAAAATTATTAAAATGGTCACGATAATCAATCATTGTTAAAGATCCCCATCCAAACTTATATTATACCCATCGGTATAGAAACTTTTTTTGGAATTTGTATAAGAGGAAGGATCTAATTACCACAATTTTGAGTTACAATAAAGTTACCACAACTATTTTCTACATTTTTAAATTTCAAATTGTCAATCCAAACCGTTCAACATAATTCCACAATAAAATGTGCTTCTAGATCAAATTTTATATTTTTTTTGAATTTTATTTACTATTTACAAAAACTAGTCAAATTCAGACCATTGAATTTTGTACCCATCTTAATAAATAGTAAAAAAATTCAAAAAAAATATAAAATTTAATCTGGAAGCACATTTTATTGTGGAGATCATGTTGAATGGTTTGGATTAACGATTTGAAATTTGAAAATGTAAAAAATTATTGTGGTAACTTTGTTGTAACTTAAAATTGTGATAACTAGATTCCTCCTCTTTGTATAAATGCATATAGATATTCACACGTGACATCAACTTTTTGGGAGCTTCATGCTAAAAACAAAATGTGGGAGCTTGATTGTTTGCTTAAGAGTATGCCGTTCAACAAGCGATAAACAGAAATAATACATTAGTCAGTAACTTCAAACTTTGAAAAAGAAACAGATAAGAAGCCCATTATTAAATTGGGTGGTTAAATTGGTTTATAGTTTCACGGGCCCTATTTGTTAGGCCCATTTTGTATAATATAGCAAATACAATGCATCTCGCTAACTATTCAGAAAAATGAAAAATTGATATTCACATCGCTTAGTTCAAAGATTTTTGCTTGCCCCGGTGGTTTAGAAGTTATAACCAATTGACCATAGATTTTGCATGACAGTTCTCCAAAAGTCAGTATTCCGTGAAAAAAAGATGATATCTCAAAACTTGAGTTTGATTTTTTTAAAGAATTTGGATCGTTCAAATTTTCAAAGCGCGAATCTCAAAGTAACCTATTCTCTATTAATACTGCCAGGTGCATCTAAATAGGCTACAGAAAATATTTTGACACCAATTTTGAGATAAACTGAGAAGTTCAGTTATTTCAGAGGATATACGCTGTAAAAGAAGAAACAATAGATACTTTCTCATTACACTGTTGATCATCTTTAGATAATGATTGCAATCTTAGCGTTTTTTTTTATGCATCTTAATTAGCAGCTTGTTTGGGAAGCAACTTATTAGCTTATTTGAGATTGGAATCGAGCTATACCCATGCCAAAGAACTGTTTTCAAGCAACCACATATTGTTATTAATCAAATATGGTCTAGATAATGTCGATCAATCTATATATTAATAGTACTAGTAATTTGTCCGTGCTACGGATGATATTTATTTTGAAAACTATGTTTTACAATTTACACAAATTTATTACAGTAAAATGATTCGGCAATAGTATGTTCATGATAATTTTTTTTAGATTTAGTTGTTCGGATTAATATTTCATTTTTAAATGAAACATTTAAAAAAAAAAAAACCTCCTGAGATAATTACAAAGTCGCTTCATTAGCCGGCATTTTTATTAATACTCTAAAAAAATAAAAATAGCAAATCTGCCCTCAATTCCAAATTTTTATTAATAATACCCTGACCGCCCCACTGTGGGGCAGTCCACTCTCCAAACCAGACCACTTCCCAGTGGGGCGGTCAACTGCCTACACCAAACCGCCCATACGGTGGCGGTCTGCTATAAAACCTATATAAATAACAATAATATGTTATATATTTATTGGTAAGGCTACCACTTCGCCTCCAGCATTGGACGATGAGTTTTCTTTCTCTTTGTTAAGAATAACAATAATATGTTATGTATTTATTTGTTTTAATGTTTTATAATATGGTATATATTTATTTGTTTTAATGTTTTATAATATGGTATATATTTATTTGTTTTAATGTTTTATAATATGTTATATATTTATTTGTTGACGATTATATTTTTATAATTGTCGATTATATATTTAATGTTTTATAATATGTTATAATTTTGGTTAATGTTATAAATTGGTTTTTTCGACTAGATAAATAGCAAAACTAGATAATTTAAATGGTAAGTCTACAACATGAAACATAACAGTTCAAACATGAAATGTAATAATTCAAACATAAAATACTAGAAATTCATCAAACTAAAAAAATATAAAAACCCTAACGACGAGGACGAGGGCGACGACCAGAGGGATCCAACTAGGAGATGGATGGCGGTCCTTGTGCGGCAACACACGCCTCAAGTGAACCTCCTCCTCCTCCACGTCATCCTGGACATCCTCCTACGCCCATGGATGCTCCTCCTGGATCATCGGCTGTGTACGCAACTCCCATGGATCGACCTCCCAAGTAGAAGGATATGTGGCCGGAGTCGGTGTGCCAAATATAGCAGAGGCAAAGGCATCTGCAGTTTGCGCCCCACTCCCACTGGCCTCGCGGTCATGCTGTCTGGTCTCCATGTATCGTGGTTTGTGGAGGCTCGGTACCTCATACCCCAGTTTTATTTCGATTTGTTCGGTTTGTTCGGTTCAAATCAAAATATATTATTTTTTTATTTAAAGCAATTGATTTCTAATAAACCAAAGTATATTAAGAAATAAACCGGAGTATTAAGAAATAAACCGAAGTATTTAAAGCAATTGATTAAGAAATAAACTGGGGTATTAAAAAATAAACCGGGATGGTCCGGACCAAATTCATAATATATAAAAGTTCGGTCAGTTCGGTTTTCAAAATTTTCAAACTAAACTGAACTGAAATTATAATTCAGTTTTAAAAAGCAAACCGAACCGTTTGGTCCAAACTAATTTGGTTCAGATCAAAATTGACTAAACTAGACCCAATGAACACCCCTAGTTGGAATCGACGAGGCAACTAGGACTCATGGTGTCCCTGCGGGACGCCATATGACATTTCAAACCAGAAAAGAAACGAAAAAATAAAAAATTACTCATGGGACGCCATGACCCATCCAAACCGAAAAAAAAGAAAAAGAAAAAAAAAAAAAACAGGGCCACCATGACCCATTCATACCCACGGTTTGCAATGTTTCTCATATATCCAGTTTGGATGCATGGATCATGGCGTCCCATGAGTATTTTTTTTTTTTTTTTCTGTTTTGAGATGTGTTATGGCGTCTTGCAGGGAAGCCATGTCTCCTTCCTGCCTTTTTATTTTTGAATTTCCCACACAACATTTTCTATTTTTAAATTTGTTTTTTCATTTTCCTATAAATAAAAATTTCAGAATATAACAACCTAGCAGCCGCTGCTGGGTATTATTCAAAAAAAAAAAAAAAACTCTCAGTCTCTTTACAGATGTCATTGCATTACATATAAAAATTCTTAATATATTCCACGTGGTCATACTAGAAAATGTTAGCTCCGTGATCGTACTACATTTGGAACTTAATATATATTGCTTCTGAGGGAATTGCAAGGAAAATCATTATATGTACATTTATGTCTTATATTCAATTTTACTAGTATAAATCAAGATATGTACACACAAGAGCGGAACTAGAAAATTTAACTAGGAAGAGCTAAAACTTAGAATGCATAATTATTAATTTGTAGCTAGTGGAATTAGAATCTAAGACCTCCCAAGTATAAAATAAAGTCTTGATCACTAGACTATAAACACATATCTAACATTTTACGAGAGAGAGCTGAATTATATAAAACTTCAAAAATATAAAAATTAATTAAATTTCAATATACGTGATTAATAATTCTAAAATTATAAGGTGACTTAGCACTCCTGACCCTAAACATAGTTAGATCCGCTCGTTTTTTACACATTAACTAGACTACAAACACTAAATTCCGCACAGCTGGACCGGAATTTTCTTTACAAACCCTACCTATCATGAATCTTTCCTATTGATTTCGTAAAGGGACTTATTTCAATACATTTATTCACAGCAAAACAAACGATCTGAATATGTACCTGCATCTCACGCCGAAGCGGAACCCAACGAACTATAAATTTATAAACAATATGCACTTAATAGGTAAGTTATTTTGTTAACTATAAATTATGTACAGAATGAATTTATATATTATACACACTTTGACTATTTAATACATTCCAATAGCTATTGTATCATAATTCATGCTAATAAATCTTTAAGTGAATAATCAGTCCTTGAACGAGATCTTTTATAAATATTTAATATGAGATAATGCTGATCTTCATAAATTTAAAAGTTTGTCGCATGCTGCACGCTCTTCAAAATAAATAAAAGATGTTCTTTAGTTACCACTTCAAAAATTAATTACAAGTTTATTTTTGTTTTGTAAGATACACGGGACCAACAAATATGAACCACATTTTTTATTGTTCTTTAGTTACCACATTTTTTATAACGATACATATTCTCTAAATACGGGACCAACAAATATGAACCATGCATTAACATACAGTACATGCTAAAATATAAAATCATTTAATTTCCTCCTTAATTGAGCTATGATATCGATATTTTAACATGCTCTTTAATTCAATTAACATGCTCTTTAATTGGGCCACTATCAGGAACGGCTGTTTATAAACAGCTGTTCCTGTTAGTTTTGGACTTTTAGGAACGGTTGTTTATAAACAGCCGTTCATGATAAGCCACTATCAGGTACGGTCGTTTATAAACAGCTGTTCCTGATAGTTCTGGACCTTTAGGAATAGTTGTTTATAAACGACCGTTTCTGATAGTGGATTATCAGGAACGACTGTTTATAAACAACCGTTCCTGATAGTTCGAAATCAGTTTCTCACACCATTTTAGTCATTTCGCGCTTATCAAATTACATGCGCTGCTTCTCAAATTCCTTCGCCTAGGGTTCATTTTCATTTTCAAATTCCTCTCTCTCTGAAACTCGGACTCGGAGTCCTCCGCCTAGCGAGGCGACTCGTCTGATCATTCATCTTTTTTTAAGTAGCACCTTTGCTTCTTTTTGTTGGTTTTACTAAAATATGTTGTACATCACAATTGTCATAATTATATTGTAGTTCAGTACAGCATATGAAGCCTGTTTTGTACATCAGCAGATGAGATGCACTGGAGGTGGGAAATACATTTTTCATTTGGTATTTTCTCATGCTCACATGCTTAGAAATCAGAGGTTAAACATATTTTAATTACTTCCTTAATAATTGATATCTTTTCTTTTCTTGTTTTCGTCACATATATATATCATCAATTTTTTTATAAACTGAAGCTGTGTACGTTCTGGACTTCGTCCCGCAAAAAAGACCTCATAGAAAATCCTTTACCAGCAAGAGATCTGGAACTCCGAAAATTTTAAAAAAATCATGCATGTAGATTATATTATGCTATACATTTCCATAAAAAGCTATCATGTGCCCCTTTCAATTGTAAAATGTTAGATATATTTTGTAAGTACTAATTATTCACTGTAATATTTTAACACGCTCTACTGAATGGATAGGTGTATTAGAGGAATTGGAAAAAGTGCTAACTTGAAGGTTAATCATTGCAAGGTAATAGTTATTAGTGAATCTGAAATTTATTTAAAAATTGCTAAGTTGAAGGTTATTAAATTAGTTATAGGGACTTAGTGTATAATTATCATGTTACTGGTAAGGTTGAACCCTTGATATTTGCAAAACCTGCATACCTTGTTGATATGTGGTGACTTGAAGTATGGTAAAAGACATGTCACTAGGCCAAACAAAGCAAACCCATGCTTGTACCAGCATAGGAACTAAGCTTAACCTATGTAAGCCCCTACTGGTATCCTCAAAAACCCCAAATGACCTTTTGTGACAGATCAGCCAGTGCAGGCAGGTCAGAAGTCCAAACCAAAAATCCATTTGAACAGTCAGATAGAGGACTCAAAAACACACACTTTAGACTCAAATTTTACATTCATAATTGTTTTCTATGATTACTAGCTATTTTTAAAGTTTGCTTTCTGAAAATACAAATGTTGTTTTCTGCTATTAAAAAAAAAAAACAAACAGGAACGGTTGTTTGTAAACAACCGTCCCTGATGTCTAAAAGAAAAAAAAAAAAAGACAAACAGGCAGTTCTTGATGTCTAAAATCAGTGTCGGCTGTTAATTAAAGGTCGTTCCTGATTTTAATAATCAGTATCGGCTAATACTAAAAGGCTGTTCCTGATTAAGGAATCAGTATCGGCTAATACTAAACGACCGTTCCTGATTGTTGAATCTGTATCGGCTCCTTAACCGATCCTGATTAGTGGTACTATCTGTATCACCTAGGTTAGTATCGCCTCGATTCCGTTCTTAATAGGCGATTTTTTAACCGTTCCTGATAGGCGATTTTCCACTAGTGAGAATACTGTTCAAATAGCTAGTTTGAATTCAGACAGAAAGAATATGTTTGAATGAACCCATCTGAGAAATTTCGTTGTTTACTTTTCTATTTCCGAAATGTCATAACTGGGCTTATCTGTTAATATTTGGACATAAATCTGCTGTTATTTCAAAGGGATAACATGATTCTGTCATTTCTATTTCAACCGTTCAAAGTTTGTTATACGCAAATCTCAAAAGGGAAAAAATTTCGTACTCTAATATCGATAAAGATCAACGGCTGAGATCAGAACAACAGGATCCTGTTACTCTTTGGAATAACAACAGATTTATTTCGTTGAAATTTCTAAGTGGGTCGGTCATAGTTTGTAGCCACCAATTTTAGTGGTGCATGTGAGATGTGCGGTCAGCACCGGTTTTTTCAAACTGAGACCCAAAACAGAACCATTAATTTTATTTTCTCATAGTCATAGTCATGACTGTTCAATCACCACATTTTGATAACTAAATATTTGATGTTTTATCCACTGTTGTTACATTTAATCCGATCGGTCCCCTTATGGATTCAAAATCCCAATCTGTAACGGGTCACTATCACAAAAATTTCCCTTGCATATATTCTTTTGAGGAAAAAGTTATGTTATAATTTCAAATTGGGTACACACATAATAATGTAGATGTAAGTGTAGACGAAATATTGTTATTATGATGTGTTATAGCTTTTGTTTTGTACACATGACAAAAAAAATTCTTCACTGGGGAAACCCGTTATAGATGTAGCTGTGGCCTGCGGGCACAGAAAATCCAACCCAAGAAAAGTCTGATGTTGACTTTCTAGATCTGTATGACTGCATGGCTTAAACGGTGTATACTAATTTATCATTTACTTTTTGAACGAATTAATTCTTGTCTTACTCCCAATTTATTTTTAATAAAAAAAGAAAATGACCGTCAGGTCCGTCTTTTGTTACTTACTCTAGCAAATTAACTTCCTGTGTACAATAAATTAATTTTATTTTATTTTTCAAAACTGATAACTAGTTTTGTGCGGCCTTTTTTCATCACGAAATGCAAACTCTAAAAATATATAAAAGTAACCTCTATATATTTTTATAAATGTTGTTTTATGATTCTCATGCTTCTAAGAATAATAAAATTGATGTTACAAATATAATTATAATCTGTAATAATTAAGTTTGAACAAGCAATTAGTGACCATCTTATTTGTCAACAGACAAATAGTCAGATTATAATTAGCACTTTTAAAGGTCCATTGAATATATACAAATTATAAAGGTCTACTTAACCAGTGTAGAAAAAAAATATAGAATACTACTATGGTCACCTTTAATTTTTATTATTTTCCTTTAGTTAATGCACCACATAGCGACGAACTAATTACCGAACTAATGATTTTTAAAAAACTTGCGCTTAACATTTGTTGTCTAGTCTAGCGAACGCGTGCATAATTGCGTTAGTGTCATTTTCAGAGAAACTTTTTTTGAAGGAGCAAAGTGCAAAATAAAGGCAAAGAGAGGCTTAATCCAATATGGCGATTATTCAAAGTCATCCAAAGAACATCGTTTGTAAACCCACTGAAAAGGTGGGATCTAAAATAGTATGGCCAGCTAGTGGATAGAATAATTTAACCTGTTCTGTTCAGAAAGGGGCGGTGGGATCTAAAATATGCTCTACCCTGACATTTCATTACAGCAGTTATTCACTTTCAAAGTCAAAGTATTAAATTTAATACAAATTTTACCGAGATCCTTTATAAAGAATGGCCAGACTTTTACTCATAGTTAGTCAAACATCTTTACACATGCTCATGATCAACTGAGTTGGAGATGTGACCGTTCTGAAAAATTTACAGTTCGGCCCATTTATAAAATGCTTAATTATAGAGAGAAACTACCTTATCAGCCTCTAATGTGGTGGTCATTATCTATACCTTTGAAAATACGAATTTTTATGTGGCTTACCCATAAAAAGAAAATTATCACCAAGGATAAATTGACTAAGCGAGGGGGACAGGACTTACTACTTGCCAATTCTGTGATCAACTTGAGACCATGGACCATTTATTTGTTCGATGCCAACTTGCCAAATAGGTCTAGTTTTGGTTGGGCGCATGCCAGAGCCTCAGTCCTTCTTGGAATAAGCTTTCTGACATTCTTCACTTTGCAAATCAATTACCAGCTCAATCTAAAATTGGTTTTTTATTAGTTGTTAGCGCCGTCTGTTGGACTTTATGGAAGCACAGAAACGATCTCTGCTTTAACACTAGTACAATTAAATCCCCAAGGCAAATCATATTTCTAATTCTTTCTTTGATTCAATATTGGACAGGTCATGTGACGCCAAGGATTCAAGCTGTGAGACAACTCTATGGCTCCCGGTGGATACAGATGCGATCGCCATCAACATCTGGCACCTGACTGATGAAGATCCGATGATGGCTAATGATGGTCAGCTAGTGCTCTAGAACAGGGACACTACTCTGGCCGATGCATAAAAACTTGATAATTCTGTTTTTATTTTGCAAAACTTCAGTAATACTTTCCTTAGCCCCTGTGTGTAGGAGTGTTCATCGGTTCGATTCGGTTGAAACCGAAATAAAATAGGCAAACCAAAGTTTTATTTCGGTTTCAAAAATAGAATCTAACTGAACCATTTTAGCTTATCAACCGAACCGAAGTTTTACTTCGGTTTGTTCGGTTCAAACCGAAGTATATTATTTTTTTATTTAGCACAGCAGGCACTTTCTAAGATGTCATTTTTCTGATTCAAAGCCTACCGGCCTGTAAACAAAAGAAAGAAAACAATTGTTTGATCTCCCACAGTTTAACACAAGTGACACAATGCTTTTCTTTCTTGTGTTAATCGTTCTCACCTATTTTTTTTCAATTCATTTCTAACAGAAAATCGAGACTTACATAATAGGTTGGCCATTAAGCTAAAAGGCATAAATATCAGAAACTTACATAAAAACTAGAAAAATCCATAAAAATTCAAAATATACCATGAATATCAGAAAATATCAGAATATTACATGAAACCAAGTTACTATAAAAAAATTACATGAAAACTTACATAAATACTAGAAACTATCAAAAAATTACATAAAAATCCACAACCTAACCTACGCCCTCGGATCGGCCTCGAGACCTCCGTGCCAGCAAGCAAGGGGTACACTCGGACCCAAATCGGGTTGAAATTGGGCAATCCGCAACAGATCCACAGAGGAGAGAGAAAAGTCCTAATTGGGTTTTGTGAGATGGGAAAGAGAGAAGAGGAAGAGAGTTCAAAGAGGAGGGAGAGAGTGTATCGTCCAATCTGAACAGTGGAGAGAGATAGTTCAAAGAGGAGCGACGTCATTGCTAGGCATGGGAGAGAGATGGGACACGATCATGGCCGTGGGCCTGGGGAGTGATGGGACTGGGGAGGGGAGACTACGCAGGTAATAAGAAAATAGAAGTTCGGTCGGTTCAGTATATTCGGTTTTAAAATTTTTTAAACCAAACCGAATCAAAATTATAATTTGATTTTGAAAAACCAACTGAACCGATCTATTAAACTGAAAAAACCGAACCGTTTAATCCGAACTAGTTCGGTTCGGTCTAAAACCGATTAAACCGGACCCAATGAACACCCCCTACCTGTGTGTGGCTTAGTCTCAGCCCTGATGTGGCTTACACGTAGAACTTTATCTTGCTGGCTATATTTTGTTGTTGGTGCCTTATATGGATTTTGGAACTGTAGTACTCAGGGTACCATTTTGGATGTGAGATATACATGAATATTGATATTCCGTAACTTAAAAGTTTCAGTAATGAAATAGACTTAGGCCTTTTAATAAAAAGAAAAAGAAAAAGAAAGGGCGGTGTTAAATTTTAAGTTATGAGAGTTAATTATATAAAATTATCATACTGAGTATGAGAGTCAATTTTATAATATTCATAACATTTTACTCAAAATTATATAAAGAATTACATATGAGTATATTTTTAATTTTTAATTTGTTATGCATCCGTCTCTATGTACAGAGCAAATTTACTGACAAATCTCTTTCATTATTTCAAATTTTATGTATATTGAAATTTAATTAAATTTGTCAAAAAAATTATACATATAGTTGAGTCTCTACATAAAATGTTAAATGTGTACTTGTAGTTTTAGTGGTTAAAATATCTTTTGTGATTGTGTATACTTAAGTTTCAATTTCGACCTACACCACATATTATACGTACTGTGACCGTTTCTTCTATTTTGGCTTACTAAAGTTCGAGAACTTTGACCAGAACTAACCAAATATTGCGGTCCCCTGTTTCGGACCATTTCGGACTGAAACAGAATCGAAACGGTTATGAAATTCAAGTAGAAATAGAACGCTAGGGAACTATTTTTGAATCATCTATCTACGCACTCTCTTGGGAAAAGAAACACTTCCAAAGACAAACACACACTAAATTTCCAGAAATGGATTGCATTGCAACGGCCGTGCCAAATGCTGCTTCCATGTCGAATGCCAAATTCGATCGAGAAAGGGAATGGTCGGAGCTTCTTCCCGACATGTTACATCTCGTATCCAAGAGACTCCCCGACCTTTACGATTTTATTCATTTTCGTGCAGTATGCAAGAATTGGCATTCCAAGGCACCCGTTTCGGACCCACCACCACAACTTCCATGGCTTCTCACCCGCTCTACCGCGTTTGAAAACCAAATACAATTCTACTTGCTCTCGCACGACAAATTTCAAACCTTACCCATGCCCGAATCTAACGGCAAGGAGTTGATGGGACCATCACAAAAATACGTCTTTGCCTCGGACCCCGCATGCTCCTCTCTAATGCTTATCAATCCTTTAACTGGCGAAGAGGTCCTGCTTCCATCGATAGATCTTGATTGGTGCTTTCCTATCTCCACCTCGCCAAATAGTGCCGGATATGTAGCTATATGTGGAGGAAAGACCGAGTCTAAGATTCAAACGTTGGGTTTGTGTCGTCCCGGTGATGACAATTGGACGGTGATACGGAAGGTGCTTGAAGGCTGTTTAATGATTTACTCGAAAGGGTTGTACTTTGTTTACAGTCCTGAAACTGGGACAACTGAGGCTATCGATGTTACATCAGGAGTCGTTATAACCACCATGCCTCCTCCTCCTACAAAACTGAACTGCCTTGTTGAATCTTGCGGCGAACTGTTGGGAATTTCTTGCGATCGTCGGAGTCTCATCAATCAAGACCCGGATTGCAAAATATATCGTCTTGACTATGAAGAGAAAAATGGTAAATGGGTCCAAATCAGTAGCATTGGTGACCAAATACTGTTCATAGATGGAGGTCAAGGCTTTTCCATCAAGGCAAGAGGAGGATCAATTGAATCAGAAAGAAACTGCATCTTTTACTTAGGTTCTCATGAGTTGATAAAATTTGATGGTGTAACCACCACTTATCACCTTGCTAAGTATGACATAGATGCTAGGAGCTGGGAGAAAAAATCGCTTCCTTCAATGGAAAAACCAGGCTGGTTTTTACCTAACCATGATCAGTAGTTAAATGATGTTGTCAATACAGTAATTAATTATTGTCAATAGTATTTCCGAACCAATGTATGATTGTTTTATTTGTTTTTGTCTTTTATTCATTCGTTTAATTACTGAATGGAGAGGAAGTAAAGTATACATTTTATATTCGGTAAGATACCGTTGTGTGATTTCTTTTTTTCATTTTTGGAATAGGCTTCATATGCCGACATTTTTATTAATATCCAACGTTAAATAAAAAATATTAAATATACCTAGCTTGGTTGGATATTTTAAAAATGCCCAGACCGGCCATTTTTTAGCCAGTTGGAATTAAAATTAGGACTGGCCAAAAAATGACCGGTAAGGTATATATATATATTTATTTTTGTGAAATAGTTGATAGATAACATTTTGATGTATAATTAGCGTAATTTAGTTTATTTTTGTATATTTTAATTTATTTTTGTTTAATTTAACATAATAAGTATAAATTAGTTTATTTTAGTATAATTTAATTTATTTTAGTTTATTTTAATTTATTTTAGTATAATTTAGTATAATTTAGCATAATTTAGTTTATTTTAGTATAATTTAGTGACAAAAAAAATATAAATACTACCATAAAAGTACCATAAAGTAGCAAATATAAAAAAAAAATAAGATAATCTAAACATAAAATACCAAACATAGTATACTAAATATAAATACTATAAAACAATCTAACTAAAATTACCATAAAAAACTATGCTCGGTGGCGACGACTACCAGAGGGGGACCATCGCTGAACTGGAACTCCTCTATTAGCTGGGTAGTCCCTCCCATACTCCCTGATTAGGTAGTCCCTTCCAGACTCCCCTTTAATGCTAAATTCTTCTAAAATTACGCTGAAATATGCTAAATTATGCTAATTATACTAAAATATACTAAATTATTCTAATTATACTAAATTACGCTTAAATACACTAAATTACGCTAAATTATGCTAATTATACTAAATACGCTAAATTTATGCTAAATTAAGCTAATTATTCTAAATTATACTAAATTAAGCTAATTAAAACTAATTAAAACAAATTAACACTAATTACAACTAATGGTTGGTCCTAATTAACACTAATTGAGAACTAATTAACACTAATTAAAACTAATTGGGAACAAAATTATACTAATTTTGGTACATTTCTAATAAATTCTAACAATTTACAACCATTTTGGACTTAAAATAAATTAAAAAAAATATATAGGGACTTACTTGTGAATATGGGAAGAGGAGGAGAAGTTTCAGAGAAAGAGAGAAAGTGAGGAGAGAGAGTGTGAAATTTGTTAGAATGATTTTTGGAAAAATTCGGATCCCATCCTATAATTATATAAACGCCCGAGCCAGCTATTTTTTGGCCGGTCTGGACATTTTTATAAATACCAAAGATGGATATATTTGATATTTTTTATTTAATGTTGGATATTAATAAAAATATGGGCTTCATATGGTAAGGAACGCAGCCATGAATTTTGCAATAGCTTGATCAAAAGTTTCAGATCTTCTAAAACGATAAAAGACAAAGTTCAACAACATAAAAATAATAACACAGAAAGAAATTTGTGGACGTCCAAATTGTTTACTGGCTAGTTTTTACATCATGTTATATGTTTTCGCAATAATTTATTTCTTTATAATTTGATTTTCATATGAATTGAGTAATTCATCTAAGTTTTTAATGAAAGGTTTTTAATGCAAATTAAAATGACAAATACTTCTTTAATCAAATAATTTCCTCATTCAATTGTTACAAAAGCCTATGAATGATTAAAATTTCAAATTAAAATAAATGTAATGTAAATATTAATATTAAGTATTATTTCAGAATTTTGTCAATTACGTGATTATGTTTTTTGCAATTAGGGAATTTATAATAAAGAATTCTATAATAAATATTTTCAATACAAATTGAAATTAAAACAATAATTAAAAAATAAACTATACTAATTTAATTGCTAAATAGTGACGTACATTGAAATAAGCCAAATTAACAAAAAAAAAAACAATATGTAAGCTTTCATAATTTTTCCACTTGTGTTAATTTTTTGCAAATTAGCAATTTCTTCAAAAACATAATGATATAAATGAAATGTTTTATATATATGTATATTAATTTTTCGACAATTATTTTTGTTTAATTGTTAAAAATAAATAAGTCTTATCAAATTATGTTTTAAAATAATATCGTTAAAATTTCTAAAAAATATCAACTGTATATGTAGTTACTATACTTTACAAATTAAGAAATAAAAAAAGAAAAAGTTTATTAATTTGACTGCATCCAATTGCTTTGAGACATGATTTTTCAATTAATTGTATTGATACTTCACGTGAAACTCAAAATGAAACTCAAATTGTTTATAATAGATTGATTATTATGATATGTTGTTCTAATTAAAGTTTCAAACACATAACCTTCATACGAATAAAATGCCTCACAATATATGTCAGACAATCAAGAGTACATCACACCAATTGTTTGTCCGGAGTTAGTTTTGTCATGCAATCTTTGTGCACAGAGAGATTCTATGATAATCTTATTTTATTTTACTTTTGAATGGTAACTAATAGCAACTAATTAACGGTTCAGAATAATTTATCGTAATGCATGATTGGACAATAAATTGCGTTTATTGTAAAATTAAGCTGAAAAGTAAGTGATTACATATTCTTACTAACGTGAAATTAACCATGCCAATGCATGGCACATTAGTCAAGCCTATCTATGAACCTGTCACTGAGATTTACTTTCAGTGGGCATCATATCATAGCCTATCTAGAATCTCAGAGATAGTCGCTAATGAGCCTCCTCTTTTGGGCTCAGCGAAGGGTGCAAACGGGCCCTTATTTTTAGGCACATCAGAAATTAACTCGGCCCAGTCACTGGTTTTGCACAAATCTCAGGCGGGACTGTTTAAGCCTGGTCCGAAAGGAACTCACCCGGCCCAGTTAGAAACTCTTGCAGCTATCTACACTTCAACAATAGCCCAACTAGCAAGTATAGAATTTAATCGCACTAATCTGGGCCTTGAGAGTGCCATTCTCCTCTTCAAAACCGAGCAGCAACCAACAAAGAAAATCAAGCCGACTCTGGAGGAGGGCAAATGTGCTACGCATCAAAAAGAGGGCCTCATACGGGTAGAGGAAAGAGACCTGATTCAGACAGGCAGAAATAGAATTACCAAAAATTTCTTCGCCTTTGCTAGATGGGCCACCACTGGGTTTTGAAGACACACCAATCACCAAACGCCGTAGCCGCAGGCTTCAAGCAAAAGAAGGTACTTGTTACAGGTCAGAAATTGACAAGGCGAGGGTTACACAGGTGTATGCAGAGGTCGAAGAAACCTCTACAAAGGTCAAAACAAAGGGGAGGAAGCCAAAGGTGACTACAAAATTAACATATCTATAGTTCTATGAGCCGCTATCAGGGCTACAGGCGGGTTTGGTGGCGGCAATGGCAGGAGTCACGGTAGACCCAGTACTCCAGCACAATATTGATCAGGTTCTGTCACTGTCCGAGCCGACCACTCCTATTCATGTTTAGTCACGAACCGCCGCACTACAACTCACAGGGGGCCGACCACTCCTATTCATGTTTAGTAACGGGCTACCGCACTACGACTCACAGGGGCTTGTCTTGGTCTTAATGTTAAGGCCATTAGCAATTTTATTTTCAAAAGTTGTTGTTCTCATTTCGGAAGATAGGAGGTGTCGGTATTCACCGATGTTGTTGCCTAAAAGGAGGGGGACAGGTTTCTTTTGGTTAGCAGGTTCAGGAGGTCGCACTACAGGATTTTTAATCCTTGTATCTTGTTTTATTGTTTTTGGTTAATGGAAAAAGATGGAGTCTTAGATTATAAATGAGTACAACACTGCCAATTAACTTTATTTTCCTATCATGAAATATAAGAGGTCTAAACGAGCGGCCCAAAAGGTTGGCAATAAGGCAAACTCTCTTGATCGAGAGACTACAAGTGGTGTGCTTACAAGAGACAAAATTACAAGATTTCGATGCAACAAAACTCAAACAAATGGTCAGTCGGTTCCTTGATGGTCACATTCAACTTCCCGCACTGGGCACAAGAGGTGGAATATTAATAGCTTGGTCCTCAAGAAGATTCACTCAAGTACAATCGGAAACAACAGCTCACACAGCTACAGTGCTCCTAAAAAACACCCTAGATGACTCCCAAATTTATTTTACCGGAGTATACGGCCCTTCTATAAGAGCGGACAGGAGTAATTTTTATGATGAATTAAGACACATAAAACCAACAGACGGGAAGCCATGGATCGTATGTGGTGATTTTAATATAACGATACTACCAGAAGATACAACAAACAACAATAGCTAATGGCGCCAGACGGTAAATTTTGCAAACTTGGTATCGGAATTAGGCCTCTTAAACATGACAATGCATGGAGGAAGATTCACATGGTCCTCAACCCAGCACATGGCAAGACTTGATAGATTTCTAATCTCGGCAGAATGGAACCAATGCTTCCCAAATTCCACACAGAAGCGACTGCCCAACACATCCTCAGATCACTGCCTGATACAGTACACAACTCACACACATTTTCCAAAGTCAAGGTTTTTCAGGTTTGAAAATTTTTGGCTTATATAACTAGAGTTTATCGACATGGTGGAACAGAAGTGGTCCAATATGGAGCCGGCACAGACACCTACGCAGTTGCACGACAAAATGACAGAATTACAGAGCACAATAAAGGCCTGGGCAGCAAGCAAGGAGGATATCTGGAGGCAGCGGGCAAAGATAAACTGGGATCTCGATGGGAATAGAGGGACGAAATATTTCTATACCTATGCATCGAGCAGAAAGCGGGATAACAATATCACACAAGTGCAACACCAAGGGCAACTATTCTCGGATCATAGAACGAAGGCCAAAGTCTTTTTTGACTTTTATGTAGAGCTAATGGGGGCTGAATCGCATCCGACACCGAGGTTAGCCTAGAGAAATCTTTATCCGGAGCAACTCGATCTCAACCAGCTGATTAAGCCAATCTCGGCGGCATAAATAGAAGCCACGGTAGCAAACCTCCTGAATGGAAAGAGCCCAGGGCCGGACGGATACACGGCAGAATTTTACAAGAAGTTCATCAAGATGTTGCTTCCTGACTTAACTGTCACTCTTAGCACGGTCACAAGTGGACAGAGTCTGCTGGCACCGCTTAACACGTCATACATAACCCTAATACCAAAGAAAGAAGCACCCACTGGACCTGATGGTTTCAGACCGATTAGCCTTGTGCATGGCGTATAAAAAATCTTCTCCAAAATCCTTGCAAACAGGCTACAACATAGGATACATGAAATAATTGACACTGCTCAGACGAGTTTCATAAAAAACAGGTAGATAACAGATAGCTTCATTTACGCGCAACAAACTTAAGCAGGGCAAAACAGGGAAAGGTGCCAATAGCCCTTTACAAAGCTGACATAAAAAAAGCTTTTGACACACTCAGCTGGAATTTCATGTTACAGACCATGCGTCACCTAGGCTTTCCGGATCTATGGATAACATGGATCTAAAACGCGGTACTACCAGGGACATCACAGGCCATCATTAATGGACTCCTTAGAAGAAAGATCATTTTACGAAGAGGAGTTCACCAGGGAGACCCTCTCTCACCGCTCCTTTTCATCATCGCAATGGATTTCCTAGCTATATATTTTGAAAAACTGGCGGTCACCAATGCGGTTAGCTTGCCTTTCGAGGGTATGAAGCCATGTCTCCTTTATACAGATGACGCACTCTTTTTCACCAAACCAGAGGTGCAACAACTACAGACCCTGCAGATAGCTCTCACGGTATTCTCAAAGATATCGGGCCTGGCGGTAAACCCACAAAAGTCTGAATTGCTTTTTTTCAAATCCCCGGCAGCTAGACATAGCCCAGCTATCGACGGTGCATGGATACAGAGTAAGTGAGTTCCCTTTCACATACCTCGGCCTCCCGCTCTCCAACAGAAGACTCCCAAAAGCAACTTATCTACCTTTGATACACAAGTTAAACAACAGACTGGTGGGGTGGGCAACCAAGAACCTCTTCATCGCAGGAAGAATTGGGAGATGGTATGCAGACCCAAAGAATACAGTGGCCTTGGAATAGCAGATTTATCAACCTTTAACAAGGCACTACTCATGAAATGGTCCTGGTACTGGCAGAAACTGGAACAGAGGGTGTGGAAACTGGTCTTTCAGGGAACGCGGCTCAATGAAAATCTCATGCCTGACTCCACCCTGTTCACAGGAACGCTACAGGAATGTCATAGTTCTGGAAGCGGCTATCACACACATATTTGGCCAAGGCAATTAGATATCCTTATGGAATCACAATTGGGACATGGTACATTAAAACATGAGCTACGAACACTTTACACACATGCGATTAATGTCTTGATCAACCTGGAAGACGCTCTGCAAGGGACGATCCGGCTCTGTTTTCAACAGGTACTCACAGAAAAGGCAGAAGAGGAACTACAAATACTCAGAGGATACTTGTAGAGAGTGGTCACACACACAGACCAAGAACATGATATTTAAAAGGGGGGTTTTGTGTAATTTCATTTTTAATGAAAATTAAAGGCTCGTAACAAAGTAATTAAAATTCGGGTGTGATTCGAGCTGGAGAAGTCTAGAGGCTTTTGGTTCACAATTTCTTGGTCAATTTCTCATCTATTTGGTTTCTAAATTCATGTTTGCTTTGATGGAGTTTCTAACCTTATGGTGTGCCTAGATAATTCGGATTTCACGATTAAGTACTTTACCCTAGTTACCTAGATTTAAGCGCGTGTTAGCCTATTTCAACTAAGTATTGATACAACTATGTTGGTGCGATGAGTTAACGTTCCTCTAGTTTTAGGGCTGTCACGATCCTAATAGGGATATTTAACATGCATGCACACAAAATAATATATCAACATCAAATCTAATTTAGGGTTCCCAATTAGGTTTTAGGCTTCACAATTATGTCTTTCACCCTAACCTAACCATTAATTCCTGTGGTTCCGGATAAAGATTAGAATGGTGTGTTGCTAATCTTACATCCTAAGGTAGTTCAAGCACATAGTAAGGTACCGTTAAGCAATTGATCCTTAGCAATTCAAGTTGTAAAACCTAAACGTGATACTATCTATCAAGTACACAGATTATGCAATTAGCGAGAACTTATCAATCAACAAGAATAAACATGCAAGCAAACAATCATCATAAAGAGATAATCAAACAAACTAGAAATTAACACAAGTTCATGTTTTAACGCCTAAGCTCCTAGAGAGGAAATCTAGCCTCTCATGGGTGCTTTAACATCCACAAGAAAATACAAGATAAACATTGTTCATACGGAAACGTATGCACAAAGTTTCGGTATAGCAAGCTATACCTTTTAACCTTTAGTACACGTCTCGAGTCGGATTGCAAGTGTACAACCCTATCGAGTAGTATATCTAGGTATCGATCCACAAGACGGTTGAAACAAATTGGATTCTACTTAGATTATATAGAAACTCTAGAAGTCTGCAAAAGGTTGGTTTTGGTTTGTTTAAAGTCCTAAAGTTCAATGACAGTACTTAAAATAGCAAAGTAAATTTTGATTTGGTTTTATATGAATAAAAAGGGGTTCCTAGGATTTTAGACTTCGTCTCAGCTTTGCCTCAAGTGCCCGGTCCGTGCACTCTCATGCACGGGCCGTGTGTAATGTGCACGGGCCGTGTACTTTAATACACGGTCCGTGTGGCCCTCGAGTTGATACAGCAGCTACTGGTTTCTGTACTGATTTCTTGTGCAAGGTTAATTTGGCCGTACCTAAGTCAATACTCCTCAACTCTCGTTTATTGGCTTAATTACTTGGTACGAAACTCAATTTATACCTTCTTAGGGTTCTTAAACTTCAACTCTCGTTATTTGGTTTAATTATCCTAAGTTATTTGTTGGTTTACTAAAGATAACCTCGATCTCTCGATACGAGGAAAACTTCGCCTTTCGGCTACCGCTTGGTTTCACCTCTCGGTTCACAAACCTATCTCAAATACTTAGTTTGGTCGAATGAATATCAAAGCCTTGAAATACCATCTAGATGTGGCCATGCATCTAACGATAAACTAATCAATTCAAACAAGTTCAATCTAAGCAATAAAATACTACACAACAAACAAGCACAAAATCCAATACAAATTCCAATAGCTAGCAAGTAAAACAAAGCATTCAACTACATCTTAACCCTAGAAACTAAAGAATTTAGCCTAACATAGAAAAACAGAAAATAAAACAAGAGATAAACAAGAAGTTCATGACAAAACTCGAAGAATCAAGAAGAGACGTCGCAAATCTCTCGATTTTCACCGTATTCTTCTTCTCCAAGCCTAGCCGCCACTTCTCTTCCCTAGGGTTCGTTCTCAGATCCAGAATGATACCTCTGGTGCCAAGGATCTCGCTTTTAAAGCCTTCCATTCGCGACCTCTCCAGCTGGCCTCTATTTCCAATTCTGGTTTCTGTTTCCAGAAATGCCATGTACGGTCCGCATGCAAGAGTGCATGGACCGTGTGCCTGTGTCCTGATGAGTGGGAGATGTGCGGGTCGCGTGTGTCTTCAGTCTGTGGTCCGGCAGAGGGTATACGGTCCGCATGCAAGAATGCACGGTCCGTGTATTGTCCTTCAGATTCCAGATCCTTCCTCTTTTTCGCCCGTTTCCTGCAACAAAGAAAGAAAGAGTAGCAGTACCACATCCTATAGATATTCAATGAAATACACACATTTTTGGGGTTTTAGACACAGGTTTTAATGTTTGTTCGGTCGGAATGTAGACAAAATAACGAGATATCAAACATGATAAAAACTGAGAAAATACGTAAGAGAAAAGAATACAACCAATCTCTTAGTCCCTGCCCAAGTTCTTCCCTTGTCGCTCAAGCAAAATCTCGACTTCTTCCTTCTCTTCCTTTAAAATCAGCAATTGAATCGATCGCAGCAGAAAGGTGGAGTAGAATGGCTTTGAATACTGCTTGATATTTTTCTCTGTGGTCTCCTTATCTTATTTAACGTTTTCTGAACTTGGAGACCAAGTTATTGTCATGATTCTTCCAAACTTTGATTCAACTAAATTGGAGTTCGTATGACCAAGATATAGCCAAAATACGAACTGTGTGTCGGCAGCTGTGATTCTATGCGGCTAGTTGTGCGGCTAGAGGAACCCGCACACGGACCTGCAGAAGACTCTGGAGATTTCTTGATTTAATTCCGGAATTCATTTTTTCTCGGAATTAGTTTTGTGCGGCCCGCACCAGCTTGAATTTCTCTATTTTGCTTGATTTTCTGCAATTAAAATAACTTTTCGGTAGTAACTTGGTTCTTGGATATATTTGACACTAAAATAAACATAAATACAAGAAATTTGAAACATTTTTGGAGATCAAACCCTATCCTAAGGTGTATATAAAAATGGCTTATCATATATTACGTTACTCAATATTTGACAAAAATTGTCCAATCAGGTGGTTTTAGTCGTAATGTTTGAAAACTTGTGCTAATCAAATCAAAGAAGATAACAACAGAGAAATTGAGACAACGTAGAAAATAAAAGACCTTTTAAATTATTGAATGGTCGTTGGGTCAATACTTTTCCATGTCATCTTAATTTTGTAAGTGGAATGTTTGTTTTTCTAATTAGAGAAATTATCTTTAGTTTGGATCTTTTATGTTTTTTCTGCATTTTTTATAAAACTCCGCTTGAATATTCTTTTGCTCGTTTTTCTTAGCAAATTTCGCCGTTTCGTCATTTCTAGTTTAATTAAAGTATGAAATCTCAACATTGATTTTTTCCGCTTTCTAGTAGATTTTTTATGTCTATAATTAATATTCAAAAGTTGTATTTATTTTATGTATGATTTTTTTATAAAGATGTTAATTAATAACTTAGCATAAGCATTGATAATGAAATTAGATAACGGACAATTAAAGTGTATATATGCTTATATAACTTCAAATTATCAGACAGATCAAGTTTAAGCACAGACAATTAAAATATAAACATTTAACTATAAATGTTTTAGTAATTAACTATGATGTACTATTATGTGCACTATTATGTAATATCTTTTATTAAAATTGTAAACACCTAACAATATAAATATTAATAATTAATAGTATTGTTATAAACTTCTATGTATAATTGATTATTTGCATAACCATTACGTGTGGGCATGGAGTGGGTACTTGCTAATTTTATTTTTAATACTCTCAATTAAAAAAAATTCCAGAACTGCCCTCAGTTTTTTTTTTTTAAATGCTCCAACCGCCAGGAAACATGGCGGTTCACTTCCAAAGAGAACCGCCAGGTAAAATAATGGTTTACTGTAGCACCGAACCGCCAGGTAACTTGGCGGTTTGCTACAATAATTTTTTTTAAAGATGTGATTATAGTTTGATCAGGAACTGCCATAAACAAATGTTAAAATTGATGGAAGGCTTTTCGAACTTGATTATCCATATTATATTTCCCCATTAATTTGATAAGTTTCTGACAAGCATTAACGATTCAAATATTTGGAAATATTTTTCACATAGATGAGGTTGTGTGTCTGAACTCGAAAGCACATTAGAATTTTCGAGTTTAACGAAGTTGAATGGCTTACTGTTGTAAGAATAAATTGATAATGTGATTAATTTTAAAAAAGGAAGAAAAACTTGTATTGTGTTATTAATTTTGGAGGTTTTTCTTATTAGTGCTCTATTTTGTTTACTCTCTTTTTCTGTTCTTTTTGCTTTGTATTAATTAGTAACGAAGTTTAATTGTAATGTGCAAAATCTTGAGCGATTAATCAAAATTTGTAGCATGCTAATGGTTAAATATGAAAATATTATACTTCTTCGTTTGTTCTTGAAAAGAGGAACTGTACGTAAGTAGATTAAACTAGTATATGCACTACTTTTCCTAAATTTGTAGCTTATGGGACTACCGGTCCGGTTCCATTGCTGATGAGACCAATTAATTAAGTACATTCAAACTATTTCTACGGCAGTAAACCATTCAACTTCGTCAAACTCGAAAATTTCAATTAATGTGCTTCTGAGTTCAAACACGCAACCTCATCTATGTGAAAAATATCTCCAATTTCAACATTTGTTTCTGACGGTTCCTGACCATACTATAAATCACATCTTGAAAGAAAATATTGTAGCAAAACGTGCGCCTGATTACCTGGCTGTTGGGGCAGTTTAAAAAAAAGAATAATTATTTCAATTCTCCACTCCAGTACCCGTATTGTACCCGCAGCAACAATAGAGGAAGGTTGTACTACAGTCCTCACTAATTAGAGGAAGGTTGTACTATGGTCCCCACTAATTATATGATCCTCATTTCCCAGTCTCCACACTCGTCTCCACGTCAACCTTCATAGGTATAAATATTTGGAACATAAAATATTAATACTTGCAAAATATTAACACTCGTCTCCACGTCAACCTTTTCTAGTCCCCTAATCATTCTCGCGTCAACTTTCCTCTAATGAAGTAGTAGGGACTCCGTATCCCACCATCAACATTCTCTAATAATCTCCGTGTCAACCTTTCTCTAACAAAAATAATTGACCTTATAAGTATAAATACTTACAATACTTGATATTAATACTTTCAGATGTAATCAAGTGTTTTATGTAAAAAAATACTTGCAAGTATAGGTATAAATACTTGCGTGACAACGAGCCCGAAAGTACATCATCATGGATCTCATTTGAAAGAGAAAATTATGTAGAAGATGTTCGTGGTTTTAGATTCACAAATTCCTCACTAATCGTCAGAAATATGACCGTTAAGGTGCGGGTACAATGCGGGTACTCATATCAGCTTCCTAAAAAAAAACTGATGGCAGTTCTGGAATTTTTTTATTGAGGGTATTAAAAAAAATCGGAGGTACTTGAGGTATAGTGCTGATGTGAGGTATAGGGATGGAGTCGGTACATGGAGGAAACTAGCTAAGTTGGTGTTTGGTTGAGGACTAATGTTTAGGAGGCTTAAGTTAGTTATATCAACACTGGTCTAAATTATTCATTTTTTATTAAGGTCTAAAGTAATATCATGACCAAATCTATTTTTCTTCTTTTGATAAATTTTGATGACTTAAGAACATGGCTTAATTTATTGTTTCTTTTTTAAGTTTATTACTGTTTTTTTTAAGTTTATTTCCTGCTTTATTGCATGTCCTTTTTTTTTAACAAAATGAGATATGTTATATCTAAACTATTTTCCTGTTTCAAGTTTGCATTTTAAACTGTATAATTTCTTTTGAAGTTTGCATTTCTGTATTTCCTTTTTTACAAAAAGAACTATGCTATTTTTTATTTATTTTTTAAATGTTTATGATATATAATATATGTAAATACTAAATATTTTATCTTACATGTGTGAATATTTGTTAACCATAACTGATACAAACCCACCATCTACCTGTAATTTTTTTTGCAAACAGTATAGCTGGTACATGCAAACAGCTATAATGCATACCCTTTAATTTTGTCAAATTAAACAGAAGACCAGCGCAAATTAATGTTTGAGCTGCATAAAATACATTATAATATTAGCACCGATATTATGAGGATAGCCCACATGTATGATGTATATAATATTATATACAACTCAATTAAATTACAAAATAAGCGATCAGGTATAATGTCTGACATGGTTTCTTAAATTATACAATAAAATGCAACGTTTCTCTTTATATTTATTATTTAATGATCAACAAGAGATTCCAAAACATTTAATGATATAGATACGTACGACAACCAATTAACCCAACAATAAGATCAGTAAGATTTTGAACATTTTTTGTTTTATCAAATGATAAAATAAAATAAAAACATTAATTTCATTCTATTCTAGCACAGTTAAGACATATTTTTTTATACAGAAGATCATCAGTTCGATTATGCAGAAATATAACAGTTGAATTCCTCAATTAAACAAAAATAAGTGAATCTAAAAAAAAAAAAAAAAAAACTAACAGCTCGAACGGCTGAAATGAGCTATCTCAGTTTTTACATAATGATTACCGACATTTTTATTAATATCCAAATTTAATACAAATTATTATTTATACTCAGAATCTGAACTAATATCGAAAAATGCCCAAGCCGGCCACAAAATGGCCGGCTTAGTATATATATATATATTTTTTTACCGAAAATAATCTATAAAATAACTCTTTTCTTATCTCTCCTCCACACAATTCACTCAACTCACAAAAGAGAAAGGGAGGAAAAGACAGAGAGAAATATAAGGCGATCTTTGTGATCA
Source organism: Carex parvula (assembly GCA_025461045.1). NCBI lineage: Eukaryota > Viridiplantae > Streptophyta > Magnoliopsida > Poales > Cyperaceae > Carex > Carex parvula. Next base: position 113,554 of record JAJGRW010000429.1, read on the forward strand.
CTCAAAAGAGAGCGATGTTTCTTTTAATATTTATAAACTCAGAAATGTTATCGGTTCGGACTGCAAGCGCACAATCCTATCGAGTAGTATATTCGAGGTCGATCCACAGGGAATATTGGTTCAGAGTTTTGAGCGATCGAATCACAATCTTTTGAAAGGCTAGACGAAATCTGAAAATTAAGAGATGTTGTTGTGATCAATGTAAATTAGGAAGCAATTAAAAGTAATTAAAATAAAGATAGAGATGAGAATTCATAGGGTTTCGGCACACCATTGCCACTCAATCCACCTTGACAATATATTCATGTTGCGTCTGATTTTCTGTTGTTGTTTTATGAAAGATACCACATAGGTCACTGCGATTTATGTTACGCAAGAATGACAGATCTTTCATCGAGATTCTACATAGAAAACTGCGAGTTTCCTTACGCAAATGACTGATCTCTTAAATACCCCAAATTACTACACAGATCACTGCGATTTTCCTTACGCAAGTGATGGAATTTGGTTCGCGTTTTGTTGGTCTGGTTTATGATTTCTCCGCTAAGGTTTTCTTCACATAAACCTAATAGATCTCAACGAGGCTAATTCATACAAATAGTTTCTCTTACCATTAAAGCACTGTCACTACCCTAATGGACTCAAACTAGATTATTGAAGTTAGATGAAGAGATAGTAAATCACAAAAGCATTTAGATTCAACAACAAGAAACCATAATCAACAGAAATATATATATCAAAACATCAAGAGTAACAAGGTTTACTGCCTAGCCCTAAGAAAAGGAACTTAGCCGCGGAACGGCATAGTTACAAGCACTCCTCTCTTCTCTCTTTAATCAAATCTAACCCTAATTACAAAGATAAGTTATTCTTCTGCCCAGGGGCCTTATATAGGAGTGGAGGGACGTCTGAAGGTTGAGTAGGGGCTAAGGAACTGATCTGGATACAGCTGTCGGCAGTTATTTTCCAAGGGTAGCCTTCGGTTACGGACCGTATCAGGTGATACGGTCCGTATTAGGACCTTGACGGTTAGGGTTTTAATGCTTCCAGCGCTATCTCCTAGTCTGTGCTAGGCCTGGTCCGTATTAGGCAATACGGACCGTAACAGAGACTTCGTCGATAAGCGTCGCTGATCCGATTGACCCAATTCTAGCTCCATTTGGTGTAAAATAGTCCCAAAACCTGTTTTCTGCAATAAAACATAAAGAATGGTGACAGTAGCATTTTTCTCTAATTAATTAAATATAAGTGTGAGAAAATATGCAAAACCTAAGCCAAAACCCTACGTAAATCATCATTATTTTGACTCTGATCACTTTGAGGCGAAAAAGCCGATATTTGAAGGGGCCAAAAGGATGAACAATAGCAATCAAGGTAGGTCGGCCAATCGTGGCCTAGCGAGAGGAGGGCCAATTAGTGATCGAGGTAAAAAAGAGAAAAAAAAGTACAAGTGTCAAGTATGTCGTGATTTTCTTAATTGTGAGACATGTAAGATGGAGGAATGGAGCAGACGGTATGGTCGGTAAGAAATTTCAGACGATGACTTTGTTGAAAACCCCTACGGCTTAGGTTTGAAAAAGAAGAAGGTTGATCCAGAGCCTCCAGCATCGGACGATAAGTTTGTTCCGTGTACTGGTAAGGCTACCACTTTGTCTGCTGTGACTGATCCAGATCCAGCAAATTTCGATGATGATTTTGTTCCATGCACTTTCAAGACTCGTTGTAAGAAGTAGACTTATTTAGAATTTATGTTGTATTAGTAGGGTTTAAAATTTGGATGCATTTTGAGTTTGGTTATAAGAATTAGTATTTTATTGTAGTTGGATGAATTAGGTTGTAATTTCTTTGAGTATTAATTAATTTCATTACTTCTTATTTAGTAGTTTCGTACAAAACAATAAAGTACACACAAATTGCAAATAGAGTCCACACAATTTTTACAACATGCATATAAATCACCTATTACTACCACGTCTAAAATTTAATCCCCGAAATAAACCACTTGCGAAAGATGACCTACGAGATGGCCTACCAGATGGCTCTGGTTGCTCACTAGATGGCCCGGCTTGGGTTCGAGATGGCGCTGCTTGGCTTAGATGCCCTTGTTGTACCTCTAGTAGTGGACCTTCTCGGTTGGATCCCATATGGCTCCCCTTGCACCCCAACCGCCTCTCCTCCTATGGCAACTGCCTCTCCCATTGCTTCGGTATACATAGCAGTTACATCTAAACGACTTGTAGCTATGCTACGCCATGACCCTCCGGACCCACTTCCCTCTGCCATTACTCGCTCATTTTCTGTCGCATTTGCTGCGTTCATTGCCTTTGTATTTGCATGTGTTACTTAGTAAATTGGTATAAATTGAAAAGAAATATAATTTTGAATGAATGTTACATACCTCTTCGTTGCCTATCGGATGTGGAACGGCGAGCCTGATGCCCCCTTCGTCTGCCTTCCATTTCATTCATCGTCATTACATGACGGATGTGTTTTCGCCTCCCAATCCTAATCCAACACCTACTCGGAAGGATTCTGTCTCCAGTATTAGCAGGTCAGTCTCCCATATTGCCAATCGGATTGAACACATGGTTCCAAGTACTTTCAAGATAGTTCACAGTATACCAGTCTGCAACAAAATCGTCCTCCAACCAGTTTCGGTCACGACAAACAGCTAAGACATGAGCGCACGGAATGAAAGTTAATTGGATACCTCTGCAAGTACATTCCATTTGTCTGTCGGAACCGCGTGTCACAATATACATGAACTCCCTGTGAGTGGCTTCCATGTTGCCCATGTCGCCTACGGGTGCAAGGAACGTACTCATTTGGGGATGAAACTTGGTACTGACCTTGGCCGTGTGTGTAACGCACCAAATGCATTGTTGCGGCTTTCTCCCAACGTTTTCTAATCTTTTGCAAAACCCGGTCAGAAAGAACCTGCCTCTTGTCTCTTAATTCCATTGCGTGCTGTCGGCGCTGAACAAACCATCTGTTGCAAGTGTATAACGTATCATCCACTATGGCAGACACGGGCAATCTACGACTCGTTCGGAAGACATTGTTGAGCGACTCGGAGCCTTTTGTTGTCATGATACCAAACCGGTATCCTCCGTCACAGGTTTGGAAATCTTCTCATAATTGGACGGCTCCATCACATCACTAGGACGTACTTTGCCCACCCTATTTAAATATGCATTACACTTCAGATTTAGCTGCACAAAAACAAAGGGGTGTTACTTCATTTTCAAAATAGTCTTATAAAAAAATTAAACGAAATGTTATAAGTTAGACATACCTGAGCAAACTCTTCGAACATCTCTTTCAACCTTCTTGGCTTCTTCCTCCTCGCTCCTTTCCTGAACCTCCATCCGTACCACTTGTCTCCTCCACAGTTCTGGACCAGGTTGTCAGCAACATGCTGCATACAATATCTGTGCACAAAAAGCTCGGGAGGCCATCCGTATTCAGCTGTCAGTGCAGCTTTGATCCCCTTGTGCTGGTCCGATATAACACATACAAATTTACTACATCCGAGCACTTCATTCCTCAACCACTGCAAGAAAAAACCCCAATTCTCAGTATCCTCCTTCCGCACAATTGCAAATGCAATAGGCAACAATTGGTTCTCGGCATCGTAGCCACAAGCTATCAAAAGCCTCCCCTCATATCGCCCAGACAAGAAGCAGGCATCTATGCTGATCACAGATCTCAAGAATTGAAACGCTGCAATGCATGGACCAAAAGCCTAGGCTACGGCTCTGAACTGGGCAACACCTGGTATGATTTCTCCTGTTTTCTTATCCTGTATCGGGCTGGTCAGAAATTGGTATGTCGAACCGGGATTGTTGTTGCAAATTGCCATCAATAGTGGTCTCAGCAAGCTGTACGAAGTCTCCCAACTCCCAAATTGTCGTGCAATTGCAAGCTCACGGCCCCTCCACAGTCGGTTGTATTTAGGTTTCATATTGTCATACACAGCCGAAACAATCCCTGCCACCGTCTGGATGCTCATACACGGGTCGTCTTTAATGTTGTTCTCAATGGCATCGACAATGAGTGATGCCGCCAGACATTCGTGGTCAGTCCTCGTGTGCTTAGTCCTACATGTGTGAGGCATGTCTTGCTTAGTTATAAGCCATGTGTCTCCATATCCCGCCGGCTTTCCCTAAAGTTCGTAACGACAATTCGGGTCCTTGCACACCATATGAATCCGATCCCTGTCACTATTCTTCATTCTGATCTCCTGATTCTTTTTGATATGGTGCTCTCTGATCTTCTTCATTAGATCTTCTTTGCTTTCAAAATATTGGTTCGCAGTCAGCTCACCTTTGTACTCAATCTGTTGGCCATAATAACCAATATCTGCTTCTCTAAACTCAGATACATCATTGAGGTCTGCGAATGGGTGCGTATCAGTCCGGCCACTAAGCGGTATGTTCTCAGCAGTACGACCTATGTACCCTTCAGCTGTTTCAACCGGCCCGTCTTCACCACAACCTTCCATGTGATCCGAATCCCCCCACATTTCTCCCTCAAATTCATCCCCACTCCTCAGATCGTCCTTCGGTATTTCATTAATATCTTCAAAGTCCGGACAACTTTCCCCTTGTACTGGTGTCGGTCTGGGGTAAGGTGATACTTGAGGTAACGGTAAAGGCGCCACATTTACGGATCTAGGTGGGGTTGAAATTGAGTGTCTTGGTCTGCCTCGATGGTGTCTAGGTGGGGATGAAACTGAGTGTCTTCGTTGGGGTGCTGGTGGAGTCACGTAATTGTAGGTTTCTAGGTCAAGTTCGATTAAAGGAACGAGGGGTCTGTATGTTTCTAGTTGTGTGGTATAATGTGGTGCCGCTGATCCAGACCCAGAACTTCCTACCCCGAGCTCTACCGGAATTCTTCTGGCAAAGATTTCTATTATGTAACTCCCTTGGGACCTCAAATAATCAAACATGGCTCTCCACGTATTCTCATCTACAAATTTCAGAACAACCCATTTCCCACTGGGGGGATTGCTATGTCGGGTTGCCAATTCTAGGTTCCACCTTTCTGGGTTATAACCGGTGTGTGTGTAAACCATGGATTTCAGGTCCAAAAGTGAGATATCATCTGGAACCGGAAATGAATGCTCTGCATCTTTGTTGTAATAAGCCCCGTTTGCATCCTTAAGCATTTTTTCACCATAATGTAATGAAATAATGTCCATGGTAAATAAACTACATTTTAGGAAATGGTAAACAATTTTCAGGTTACTAAATGGTAAACAATTGTCCGGTTACTAAATAGTAAACAACACAGGTTATTACTTCAAATTTTAGGGTTTAGGGTTCACCGTTTAGGGTTTAAGGTTTTGGGTTTTGGGTTTGTTTTAATTAAATTTTTTTAATAATATAATTAATTATTCTATAAAATTAAAAAAAAATAATAAAATAATAATAAAATATTACCTTAAGCCTGAGAGCGGTCTGCCTTGGTATGTGTGAACTTAGGAAGCCTCTTATCCCTTTTTATAAGATTATTTTCGGTAAAAAAAAATATACTAAGCCGGCCATTTTTTAGAGGGGGCGTAAGCCGGCCATTTTGTGGCCGGCTTAGGCATATTTCGATATTAGCTCATATTCTGAACATAAATAATAGTATTAAACTTTAGATATTAATAAAAATGTCGGTAATGATTACCATACTTTAGTTTTTTCTTCCTTTTTTAATATTTTTTTTTTACTTTTCTCTTATTTTATTCTTTAAAATCACAAGCTCAGTTGTCTTGGGCATTTTTCTATCATTTTCACTTTAAAATCTCAAGTCCATACATTGCATCAGCATTGATCTCATCAGCAACGAGGAGTATATTATATATAGAACCATAGATAAACACTTCTCTCCTTCAAATCCATTTCGCAATTATTTCCCGTTATCTTAAACACCTCTGAGCAAAACCAAAAATGGAGTCTGTAGAAGATATTGTGATAATCGGTGCTGGCATCGGTGGTCTAGCAACCGCACTGGGATTGCACAGGTTTAATTATATATCTGATTCTGGCTAATCTTTTTTATTATATTGATTTGGGTTACTTAATTTTTCTATCCCCATCTACTTCCAGTTTCCTCATTTCAACTCTTATAAAAAAATTATAATTAAATTTACAGGAAAGGAGTTAAGAGCCTGGTGTTGGAGTCGTCAACGACAGTGCGTAGCTCGGGATTTGCAATTGGGGTGTGGGCAAATGCATGGCGTGCATTGGATGCTTTAGAGATAGGCAACACTGTCAGAGAGCATCATGTCTTGGTTGAAAGGTAATGAATGGTTTCATGCATTTAAGCCAGCTGAAAATAGATAGGAAAAACACAGTGAAAGTTCAGAACTGGTAGCCTTTTCTTCTTAACTCTTTAGCCAGATTAATTATATGTTTGTGTTGTGCTGATATATACTGTTAATTACTTGACACAATTGAAATTCATGGTTGAAACAATTGAAGCTGTACATCTACGTAATCTGCTGAAATATTTAAGTTTCTTGTTAACTTTTGTAGGGTTATGATGTTATCGCCATCTTCAGGTGCCACTTTAGGAGAAATAAAACTACAAGAAATTGAAGGCAAATTGTAAGCAATAAAATTATTTATCACCTGATAATTTCAAACATGAAACATTAAAAAATATTCCTTTCTATCAGAAGTAAAGTAGGTTTGCATGAAAGATTATTTTTTCAGTGAGATGAATTACTGAATCCATTAACAAGAGATGATATATTGATATGTTCTTTTGAGTTAATCAACTAAAATAGACGTGGTTCTCGAAAAGGAAAATAATATATATTGAAATATCTCTTTTCGTTTTATTTTTATCCACAATGGAACTTAACTTATGATACAGCCTTTTTCTCTTTCTTTTTTGTATCCATGAAGTGGAAAGTTCGAAGTACGTTGCGTAAGGAGGGAGTTCATGCTAGAAACCTTAGCAAAAGAACTACCCAAGGATACAATCAGATATTCATCTAAGGTTGTTTTAATTGAAGAGGACCGCGGTCTTAAGCTTTTGCACTTGGTTGATGGTTCTGTCATTAAAGCAAAGGTACAAAAGATCATGTTAAATCATAGATAGATTCGTTACAGAAATTTTGTTTGCAAATTTTGAAGCTATTTTGTAATTTTCAACTATATTATGACTTATGATGCTCATAGTCACTGCCTCAGATGCCTTAAAAGAGTTGCCAGTACTGTGCATTAATAGACCATCTATTAGATGATGTAAGAAAAAAAAACATATAAGTCAAATTCAGCCTAGACACAGGTCTGTAACTATGATTGAATTGGTAATTTCATATATATACATAAGCAGTAGGGACAGCCTGAGAAAAAGGAAAAAATATATTGTAATTATTAATTAAGCTTGGGTATAATATTACAGGTATTAATAGGGGGTGATGGAATAAATTCAGTAGTGGCAAAATATCTAGGTCTCAAGAAGCCATCATTCTCAGGCCGTTTTGCAACCCAAGGACTTACGGAGTACCCGAATCATGGATTTAAACCATATTTCATTGAAATTAATGGGCAAGGGTTTCGTGCTGGCATGTTACCCTGCAACGAGAGAAGCATCTACTGGTTCTTCGCTTGGAGCCCCTCATTAAATGGTATATTTTTGTTTTCCATCACAAAACTGTGAGTTGAAGTCTAATTGTGAGCATTGGAATAAGCCTTGTTAATGCTAATTTGGGGGCTCATGAATCAAGTTATGAAACACTCAAGGAACTTAGTACTAGTAAAATTCTAGTTAGAATTAAGCCCCTAAACTTAGTACTGGTAAAATTCTAGTTAGAATTAAGTCCCTAAATTTAATATTGAGGTGCCCATCTAATCATCACAGTTTTAATCGCAATCTGCAAATTGTCAGGTTCAGAGAAGGCAGATGAAAGCACAACGGCGATGCGAGAATTTATCATAAAAACACTCTCAAACTCAAAAGTCCCCAACGAAATCATAGATGTGATACAAAAAGCCGAGTTTGGAGAGGTGAAGTCAAGCCCCTTGAGATACCGATCCCCATTCTCTCTTTTATTTGGAGATATCACCAAAAGAAACATATGTGTAATCGGAGATGCGTTCCATCCAATGACACCCGATTTAGGCCAAGGTGGTTGCTTCGCTCTTGAAGACAGTGTTATTCTGGCAAGGTGTTTGTCTGAGGCTGTTTATCAGAATAAAATTGAGGAAGGGTTGGATGAATTTGCTAAAATCAGGCGGTGGAGGTGTGCCAAGGTAGTTACCATTGCTTATGTTGTGGGGTTTGTACAACAAAGTGGTAATTGGTTTCTGCAAATTTTGAGGGATAAGGTGTTGGGAAGGTTCATTCCCGGAGCTTTGCTTAATATAGCAGATTATGACTGTGGGAAATTATAAGATTTATACCTGGGGAAAATGCGTAATAAATTTGTAAGATTGCCATATGATGTTTGGCTCTGTTGTCCTTTTTGTAAGAAGTAAGCCTTTTATCGTTATAAATTTAGAAATAAGATGTTTAATCAATAAAAGCGTCCTTTTACAAAAATTGGGTCTCATTGCTTATGAAATGTTCATTAAAAAAAAAAATTCTAATCGGATTTCAAACCAGAAACTGACTCACGTTAAGAAGTTAAAACACTACTTTTTTTTTTAGTAAAGGTTGGAGGTCAAATCACCCAACTATTTAATATCCACAAAAGATTACCTCTTTCGGATTTCGAACTTGCGACCTCCCATACGGAGAGCATTGTCTTTGTAATTAGAAAGTCAATGTGATAAGAGATATAATTAGGTAGTCAAGGTGTGATGTATGCATGTTGCAAGAACGAAGTGGAATGAGTTTGATTATACCCTTTACTCGAGAGTTTTTCCTACCTTTTTTTTGAGAACAATTGTGTGGTGAATAATGCAATACATAGCTCGGGTGGAGTGTTAATCTCTTGGAAAAGAAATTACCAACTCTTGAATTCATGGTCGACGAAGCATACTTATTGGTTTTGAGAAAGAAATGAGGAAATGAAATTTTGTTGATTTGTTCTGCACTATTACACTGGTTGTACATATGCATATATAGGCTATTGGTGAATATAGCCGTTATAAAATTTCCTAATATGTCAGATTCTGTATATTTGTCTAATTACAAGGATTAATTAGCTAGGTACCACTACTAGAATATGAGTTTTTTTCAAGGGCAGGAAAATGGCTTACTGCATGGGCTTACCCTTGCAGAAAGCCCAAAAAGGGCATTAGCATGCGCTTACGCTTGCAAATGTATCCTTGCTATAGCCTTCGACACTAATACTAAGTATTGGCAAGGACGCGCATGCTAATACTTTTTTCTAACTTGTTGCATGCGCTTACGCTTGCAACAACCACGCATGCAAATACTTTCAGAGTTGGCCCCGTTTGTAGTGTTTGCAAGGGTAGACAGCGTGGGACCCATCTGATTATTTGCAAGGGAGGGAACGTGGGTCCCACCTGGACTATTTGCAAGGCCAGGCAACGTGGGTCCGACCTGACTATTAGCAAGGCTACCACACGTGGGCCCCACCCGCCTATTTGCAAGGCTAACACAACTGGGTCCCGCCTGACTATTAGCCAGGCAAGGGAACGCGGGTCCCGCCTGACTATTAGCAAGGCAAGGGAACGGGGGTCCCACCAGACTATTAGCAAGGCAAGGGAACGTGGGTCCCACCTGACTATTAGCAAGGCAAGGGAAAGTGGGTCCCACCTGACAATTTGCAAGGATATGATTTACATTTTTTGCATGCACTGCAGTTCATACTATTTGCGTGGAAGTACCAATGGATATAATAACAGGAAATGACTGCAAATCAGCATGCTCCAATTATAATTCCTCCCTGCTGGTACCAATCTGGTACCAGCCCAGTGCTGTTTTACAATTCCCAGATTTCCATTCATAAAGGTTTACATAAAACTCATTGAAAAATAAGTATAAAGCAACTAATAAGCATTGACCAACAAAGGATAATCATCTTACATTGTACTAATAAGCATTGAGCAACAAAGATTTACATATTTTGTCATCTAGAGCATACCCAATAAAAGACTGAACTTCTAAATATACCAAAATGTACCCACCTATCAAGCATTCACAAAATAAACAACCCCATAAATTAACAAAATATACCCACAATATTACCTAAATATTGACAACCACCTAGTCCTCCCTGGTTCAACCTGAAGGTTGATTGGCCCACCAATCGGTCATTGCGGCATCATTCCCTGCAATTTCTTGTCCATTGTGAGAACTCAGCAGTGCTTGGAAAGACCCATCCTGATTTAGATGTGAAGAACCATCAACATCCTATGTATACCAAATTGTAATGTTAGAACATGTTCTTGTTACCACAGTAATGTTGCATATATTAGTGTCGAACATCTATTTCCTGTCAGACTTGTCACAGTGCTGATCACTTAGATTTTTAGCTTAAAATGTTACCTGTGAATAACCCGTATTCCCTAGTATACCATCTTGTGGTAGTTCATGAGTGCTAGCTGGTGCCTAAGTTGAAAATGACAAGGCACAAATGTTAGTATAGGTTGTTGTCAGGAAAGCATTCATCTCAGGTGTGTACACTGTGGGTATATGTGAACACAACAACCCTTTAATTTTTAGCTTAAAATGTTACCTGTGAATAGCCCGTATTCCCTAGTATACCATCTTGTGGTAGTTCATGAGTGCTAGCTGGTGCCTAAGTTAAAAATGACAAGACACAAATGTTAGTATAGGTTGTTGTCAGGAAAGCATTCATCTCAGGTGTGTACACTGTGGGTATGTGTGAACACAACAACCCTTTAATTTTAAAACCCTAAAATAATCCCGAATTTGCTCAGACTTACATGTGAATGAGGCTTTTGTAGGCCATGCATTTTGAATAATTGGGAGAATAGTAATTGATTTTGTGCTTGATCTCTCATCCTCTCTTCGCGCTCCTCGGCGATACGGCGGTCACGGTCTTGCACGATCGCATCTACTTCTGCCCTAGAGAAGGTCTCCTGCACACCACTATTTGTCAACCCAGATACAGAGGATGCTACATGGCTCTGCCTTTCCCGGGTGGTTGATGATAGCACCTTTTTTTGAAGCATGCTTCCAAATCCTAAGATGCGGCCACGGTTTGGTCTGCCAATGGCTGTCAGAAATAAAGTGTTGTCGTCCAATTCAGCATAAGCCTCATCAGCCCTCATTGCCTTAACCTTCCTCTGTTGGATGCATATGCAAAAGATGAGAATATGAAAAAGATGAGGAATAAGGAAAAAGGGGAGAGGCAGCACTGCCAGCCATTAGATGTAATAAAGTTCAAATCTAAGTGATGTAACTGGTAACATCACTTAGATTCTGTGGGAAATGTAATAAAGTTGAAATTGAGATGGCATTATTTCATAAGCATACTGCAGTGACCTACTTTAGTAACAGTTGATTTGATAACTGTGGGTTTGGTACATTTACATTTATATTGGTACTTGGTACTTGGTGGTAACAACACTACTTTAAAAAAAAATGTCAACTAGTAAAATTCAACTTACATAAACTTGCTCTTTTCTCGCGGTTGTAAATTGCAAAGAGTTGATATCATACTCTTGAACCTGCCCACTTGTCTCGTCAACTGTTGGATTCACGCCTCCATTACCATCGATTTGTTCATTAATTCCGGTCACACTCTCATCGGCAGCATTTATTTGGGCCACCACTGGTGATACGCCATTTTCTCTTGCACAGTGCATATGGATGTAAAGGTCCTCCATGGTTGGCTTTTTCCCCTTGTTCAAAGTTGTCTCCAGATGAAAAGCAAGAATGACAATTAAAGGTTAGATATATGCTGAATTTGGAAATAGTGATAATATTTGAACATAAGTATTCGGAAGTTTACCAGTTTCGTAAAATGTTGGTGAGCACTAGCTGATCCAGCGTAGTGGGATACAGAATTTCCAGAGGCAGTGCGGTTTACTTGGTTTTGTTTACTGACCAGTTGCCACTCATCTGAGAAGAAGATATCGCAAAGACCTTGCCAATGTACCGGGGCCACACACCAATGCGGCACATTGGACTTCCATGCCATAATGTCCCAACCATATAATTTTATGCGATTATGCCTTGCTTTAGCCAGCTCCTCACAGTACCTTTTGCCTGCTATGGCATCGAGTACTGTACGACAACGGTCAGGATCTTCATCCTTTGCATATCTATATCTCTCCTACATCCAAGAAAATTTTGGAGTTAACATCCAACTATAACTGTACCATATATATATATTTGATAAGAAACCCTACCATTTGCACATGTAGGTTTTGGTAAAACATGAATCTCGAAGATTTGCTAAAGGGTATTAATTGCAGTACCTTAATTTGGCACTGTTTAGGACAGTCAAATTATGTCATTTTTCAAATTGAGCTGAGGTGCTACTTTGTGGCTGGTTTTTTGTTGTTCTATTGAGTGAATTGAGTTGATTCAAGATTGGTTCTGGGTAGTATGCAATGTGTTGTATAAATTATATAACTGCCCCTAGAACTTTTGCAGTTTGACCCCTATACTTGATCCATTTAGCAAATTATCAACATGATGAGCTTGCTGACAAAGGCTGAGGGCTTATAGATCCTATTGCTCATGGTTATAGATCCATCAAATGTTAAACTAATGAAAAAAAAATTGTATACTAAAAAAGAAGGAATATTTTAAAGAGTACTTTTTATTTCTAACTTGTTAAATACTACTACTGATGGCGTAAAGAGAAATTTAGATATATGCCCTTCATAACTTCATTAATTTGATATTTCCCCATCAACATTTCTAAATTAGCTATATCCCCATCTAAACTTAATTATGTTAGGAATATCCCCATTAGTAACTTATTCACTAAAAAATATAGTTTAATGATAAAAAAAATGACTGTTTAACCCTTTCTTTAAAACACAGTTTTCTTGCTAATGCTTGTTCCTTTCCAGTATATTACAATTAAACCACTTTGGGGGAATTCTGTGAATGTGAAAATACATTGGACCACGTGATGCAATATTGTAGTTGATCCCAGTTCAGCCACTAGATTCTAACTTGATGATTTTACTAAAGCTCTTTATAAAGTAGTAGTAAAGTAAGCTACCAATTTGGTGAGTATCGGAAGGAGATACGTTCAATCTAATATTGGGTTAAAAACCACAACAGAGACGATGAATTCCGATAATTAAAACTGAAATTGAATAAATGTTACCAGAAACTCCCTCTCCAGGTTTTTCTTTGATTGGTCATCGAACGCATGAAAAGATCTTAAGGGTGCAGGCATGAGGCTAAGGGCTAGCCTAGTGATTGTCGCTGTTATCAACTTTGGGTTGGTTGCGCAACTGAACTCGCGTTCGCCAACTCGCCATACCTCCGGTCGTTCTTCAGGAGCATCCTTCACTGGCCTTATCTTTCCCGGGCCTCGCCCCTTTTTTTTTGGAGGTTCAGTTGGTGTAATTTCACCTTCGGGTGTAGCAATCGAACTGTCACCAACAGCTATTGTTGGATCTGTACTACGCTTCCTCTTGGTGTATTTGGTTGCTTTTGCTCTTGTGTCTCGATACTTGTTGCGGGGAGCCATTTGTCATTTGCTAACAAGGGAACAAATATGATGTTATATAACAAGGGAACAACTAAAGGAGGAATTTTTTATTAAACCACTTTTAGGTCTTCGGTCTTACAACTCTTAACCCTTATAAGTATTATAATTAGTATAAAAAGATAGCAACTCTTAACCCTTACAACAAATATATAGTAATAATACCTTTTAGCTTCAGGTCTAAAATTTGTTACTAGAGTTCTGATCTAAATTACAAATACCTTTTAATTGCATGGCAAAATATATAGACTGCCACATTAATATGTAGTTGGTGTACATTCATTACTATATATCAGCTAAATATTTAAATGCTAAAGTTGGTTTTTATCTCAAATAGCAACAAACAAATATATATAAGGCATGCTCAAAATGCAGAACACCCTTATCACTATGTTTTATCCCTTCTACAAATGGGAAAAAGTTATCATTTGACAAAAAAAGAAGTAAAAGAGGAAAATATTTGAAGCGATATGAGATGTACCTAGTTAAAGCAACAAATGGGTAAATGTGGAAGTGGGTACCCAATTTCAAAAAAATGGGTATACATTTGCAACAAATGGTTACCTAGTTAGAAATAAAATGGGTTGTAGATCGAAATACACAAACCTTTGTAATCTCAATTAATTTCTAATGGGTTTACATTTTTTGTCTAATGTACAGCATCAAACTTTAGAATTTGCAACAAATGGCTAAAAGGGAAAAATCAGTTACCTAGTTACTGTACTAGCAGGATCCCACAGAGATATGACAAGTGGGTACCTAATTTCAAACAAATATGCCCAAATTAGCACTGAATTCTTTTATGGCTTACTTCAATTCCGACATTCTCAAATCAAGAGGAAAGAGGAAGGTATTGAGTAAGGAGATGATGTACCTAATGGGTTTCTCCGAGTATTGCACAGAGATAATGGGGGCACAAAAGAGAGTCAGGCGAAAATGTTGTGGTAAGAGAGGAAGATAGTGGCGGCCGTTTTGTTTTTCTCTCTGTAAAACCGATTTGATAAAGTTGCTTTCAACTCTAGATGTGAATGTAGTACTTAACTTCTGAGATACCTCATTATTTGCTTGACCCTCGTGTCCTGATCTAACTGATTTAGTTGAGTTTTGAGATTCTTGCAGATTTTGTTTGAACGGCTGAGATTGTTAAATTTGGGATCTCAAAATCTCAGATATATCAGAGAGGAGAATAGGCGGGCGCCCAAAATGGTGAAACAGAAGTGGGGGGAAAATGAAATTTCGCCTGAGCGCCCAAGTTCAATTAGAAACAGAGCGGTTATGGCTTCGCCCAATCAGCGGTCCAGCTACAAGTACACAGGTCGTGCGCTGCCAATAGCTGAACTTGATCTGTTTGAATCTTCGCCCAAAGTTCATGTAGAAGAAAATAAACCTGCTGTTATTCTTGTTCAATTTGAGGAACCTGTTATACCGATCCCAGCCGGTGAAAATGGTTAAGATTTGCAATTAAAATAAGAATCCCTTGAGATCAGCAGCATCAGGAAATGTGAACGTTTGGGATGAGAATAACATATTCATGTTATTCCTGGATAATAACAGGAGATCTATTTCCTTCAATCGAATGAGATAAATAAGATGGCAGTGATATGATTATATGAATTGCCTAAAAAGTCATATATTTTGTTAGTAATTTGGAAATGAAATATTATGCATGTTCTATTTTATTTTACGAATTTAAAATTTTTGTTTGATTGTTTTAGTTGAATTTGTAGATGTAATATAAATATATATTTTTGTAATTCCTTGAATGATATTTGTATTACATGGTTAGTATTTTATGTAATTAGTGGGATGTAAAGATTATAAATAAAAATATGGAATAAAAAATGATGAAATAATATTAATAATTCATGTGGGTAAATGGTAATATTGTAGTTTATTGCTATATTAAATAATTTGTGCAGACATTAAATTATATTGCATTTTGTTTATATATGTTGTATATATAGATCACATCATGCATGTTTGAATATGAACCACAAACTCTTGTTGGGCGAGGCAATGAAGATGTAACGAAATAAACCATGTGGGGGTCGATCGGAACCGTTGAAACCGAAGAATATTACATTTATAGCCTTGGGGAAAATTTTCATCACGTAAAGTTTATATTTACCCCTCCATCTAATTGACCAAATATTGAAGCATCAAATGGCTACAAATAGTTTGCGGTGGATCGAAACCAAGACATAACCGAACTTATTGGATTTTTGGCTTGTTATGTTTAATGTCAACTCTTGATCATTTCAAAATAAATTTTGAGTCGTTTCATCGTTGATCGACCGTTGGATTATCAAATCAAAATGAACGGTCCAAATATATTTCATTGATTTCTAGGGGCAAAAAATGATGAAAGGCCATAAAATTTATGTCATTAAGAATTAGTTGCGAGATTAGAGTTTAAAAAAAATTATAAATTTTTTTTTGGATTTTTTCATAATTGTTTCTGTATACAACCAGTATCTAAATAATAACAAATGCAGAAGCCAACCGTCTGATTGTTGATAGATGGGCCTGATCTACCCATTAATTTTGGTGCTGGCACTGAGTATCTATACTCTGAAGTAGCACCTTTATTGCTATTTAATCTGACCCTGCACGATGCATATGCTGCTTCAATATCCGCGCTTGAGTATGATCAAACCGCTCCGATCTAACCACACATACTACGTTACCTGAGGCAGAAGATGTCGGGTAGGTCTCCCAAGTAAATGCGGGTAAATATCCTCCCCGGTACCGTAAAATATGCCCTTCACTTTACGTTCCGGATGAACTCCCAGACGCTTTAGGATTCGGGCGGACGGGGGTGGCAGTGTGATTTGGCTTTGAGATTCGTGCCAAATTAAATAGAACGGACAAGATCAAGTAATTGTAATATATTCCCTATTACGGTACCGATCGAGGATGTGAATTTCAAGAGACGCAACCCTTTTCCTTTACACTTAGCGTATTTTTTGAAATCCCTCTCTCAAACTCTCGCTCTCTCCCCCCATAAGCTGAGAACTCCGACCGTCGCCCTCCCTGTACGCCCAGCATCAACCCGATCCGATCTCAGTCGCCGTCGCCTACCGGAGTCACCGACGCCGATCTCCTCTCTACTAGGGCTTCGAGATCCCCGATCTATTGGATATCGGACTCCGACCGTCAATCGGTAAGTCCTTTTGATTTAGGTTAATGCTTCACAAACTGATGTGACAATGGAAAAGCTTTCCCCTTTTCTTCACATTTAGGTTAATTGTTTGAAATGTACGAGACCCGCAGAGCTTTCCCCTTTTCGTTTGATTTAGGTTAATGCTGTCAGAAATCTATGTGACAATGGCAAGAGCTAGGTTAATTATATTTAGGTTAATGCTGTCAGAAATCTATTTGATTTAGGTTAATGCCGGGAGAACCAGACAATGCTGACAAAGAAAGTTAATTATATTGTTAATTAGTACTAGCCAACTTTCTTTGTTAAAACCATATTATATTGTTAATTAGTACTAGCCAACTTTCTTTGTCAAAACCATATTATATTGTTAATTCGGACAAGATCAACTTTCTTTGTTAAAACCAGAAGTAAAACCAGAAACCAACATGCCGGGAAAACCATTCAAAAAAAATGATTGGATTGAGTGAAGTTCAATTATATTGTCAAAATCTGACAATTCAAGGTTGGTTCTGTAACAATATATAGGTTCCATGGCTGACAATGCTGACAAAGATGCCGGCTCGCAGTCCGAGGGAGTTGGTCGCCGACAACCTCCAAGGTATACTAAGAGCCAAATAATTCAGAAAAAGCCGCGACTGATTTTTCTATTACCCCCCCCGGCCAACTCCACCGTCATACAGAACAGAACCCAAGCTGCCATCGCTACCGGAAGCCCCTGAGATAGATGCAACTGTGGCACCGTCTAATCCAGAACCTGTTGAACCCCCACCCCCACATCCTCCGTCAGATGCACCCCCACATACGCCTAATCCATCGCCTGTAGCCCCGCCACCTCTGCCGTCAGATGCATCCGGATCAAAACCGCCACCGCCTAACACCAGCAAGGTAGCGGCAACTGTGCCTTCGCCCAATCCACCGCCTAATCCACCGCCAAAAAAGTCTGTTAGAGGTCGAGCCAAACGTAACAGCTCGAGCATGGTGCGGCCACTCCGCCGCTCATCAAGGCTCAACCCGTTGAGCACATTGCTGCAAGATGAGCCATCTGATAAAGGTACCGATACTGTGTTTAATCAAAGGGAAATTTGGTCTACCCATACAAACTTTCAAAATAGCAAATTATTTCCCATAAAACTGAAATTGACAAATAACTGAGTTTCTGGCTAAAACACTTGTTATTTTCCTCCCCTTGAAAAAAACTGAAATTGACGTACAACTGAGTTTCTGGCTAAAACACTTGTTATTTTCCTCCCCTTGCAAAAAACTGAAATTGACAAATAACTGAGTTTAAAACTTATAATGTTAGATTGAATATTTCCAGAGCCTAGCTTTATTTAATCTATTTTCTAGTTATTTTAACACTGAACTTGACAAATATAGCCTCCTCCTCCTCCCTCATCCTCCACTCTTAACTGTAGCAACCTTACAGTGTTGTGTGAAAATATAACGGCTCTGTGAACAGAATATTTGTCAATTTCAGTTTTAAAATAACTAAATAAGTAGACCAGAAAATTTGTCAATTTCACTGTACTCAGAAAATTTTGCAAGTTTGCATGGGTACACCAGAAAATTTGTCAATTTCACTGTACCCATGCATGTATGATGCCCATTAAAAGGTATATAATTAATGTAAGGAAAGGATTGCTAGCTTGTTTACTCTTGTGCAGTGTTTATCTGTCCCCCTATGCTATTTAATGCTGTATAAATGTGCATATGCTGAGCTTCAAATACTAATATTAAAAGATCGTTGTCCTGCCTAGGTAAACAGAATTAATTAAATTTTGTGCCTATTTTTAAGTATATTGCACAATTTGTGCTTCTATTGTTGTCTTAATATTGAGAAACTAGAAAATAAGTATTTTTAATGCCATGCCAATATTTATCTGATATTTAAAATTACGTGAGAAACTTTCTATTGAAAATAGATTTTTCTTGCCCTAATCTTAGAAATACAACATGGTCTCTTCTACCCATGTTGTTTTTTCTTTCTTAAAAGAGGCACAAATTATTGATTTGTAGTTCTTGAAGTTCTCTTGATTAATCAATGTATTTTAATATATCCTCAAACTCTTCTATAGAGCTTCAAAATTTATAATGCCTAGTTTACGGCTCTGTGAACAAAATTTATAATGCCTAGTTTATTACCTAGTTCAAAATTTTAATCAAAGTAAATAAAATCACTTCAAAAACCTGAGATATATGCTTGATTGTTCTTTCACCAATGCTTGTTCATGTTATGTTTCAGATGTGTCATGCGTCGCAACAGCAGTTGTGCAATCCCCTGAGCCCTCCATCGCAAATGCAGAATCACAACCGCCAAGCGAGGTTTTGCAGCGAAGCTAGGCCAAGTCAGTCACATCCCAAGCCAAGCGAGCCCCCCAACACACGACCCTCCAAGTCAGAACCCACCAGGTCGATGCCAACCGCAGAAGTACACAGTGAATCTGACGATGCGACTATGCATTTTGAGTCACCGCCATCTGCATCGACATCATCGCTCCAACCAGAAGCTGGTGATTCCGACCATCTGATTCCTCGCAGACTTCTGCCACTCAAGAGACCGAGGCAGAGACATCTGAGATCAATACCAATTCAGATGATGAGTCTGCACATCCAGCCATCAAGGATGATGATGGCGGTAAGCGAACACTAAGACGCCGCCCACTTCGGAACTGTGATGAAGCGAAGGAAGCCAACAATAGAGAACTTGACGAAGAGAGCGCTCGGGAGGCTGAAGGCAAGACACGGGCAAGAGAAAAAGGGTGGCGAAGTCTAAAGTGAGGCGGGGCCGAGGTATGGCCAAGCCTCGTAAACCAGCAAGGCCTGACAAGCGACCGGAATTGATGGGTGTCGGTGACGTAGAGTTCACATCCACTCCTATTTGCACAAAAATTGTCAGCACAGTGAGGATCCTAACCTTAGAGCAACATGCCGGGACCGTATAGGACGTACAATATGTTTCCTATCAAGGCGCGGTTGGAGATCTTACAAAAATTCTTGCAGAGATATTCCTGGGGGGAGGGGGAAAGATGTGCAACGATGTTTGGATGTCTTTGAGAGAATAGCATCAGAAGCATATTATAGTGAGATGACTCATTTGAGAAAAAGTAACACGAACCAATATGGAAAAGACAAGGAAGTGTGGAAAGACTTCCCTCCACAGTGGTGCAACAGCCGGGGTATTGGAAGGGGTTGTGCCCTCATTTGGTCGAAGGAGAAGTTCGACAAAATCTCAACCACCAACCGGAATAACAAAAAAGAAGGGAGGGAAGATCATCCACCATGTGGCTGGTTCCATTTCATCATTTCGTGTAGCACAAAAACTGGTATTGCATAAATTACCCCTTTGTTATATTTCACCATGTGGCTGTTCCATTCTCATTAATTTCATCTGCAGGCATCCGAGAAGGGATCGTCCGTGGGACTAAAGGAGGTGTTCGATCGAATGCACCTTAAGGATTCGGACTGCTGGAAAGGTGTATGTAAACGAGAAGGCAGAGGCCAAGATGGTAACTTTCAAATTTCAAATGTGTTAATACATGTGTTTATAACCAGGTCACTGCACTAAATACTTGTTATTTGTAGCCCTTTGTTATTTTACAAATGTCAATGTATATGAAATTTCAAATGTGTTTATGAACCACAAATGTGTTTATACATGTTGTTTATAACCAGGTAACTTTCTTTTTATGAACCACAAATGAAACTTACAAGCGATAACATGAAATTTGTTAGAATAACAAGTACCTTTAAATCCAGAACAGTGTATATGATATTTGTGCACACTTGAGGCTGTTGGTACTAACTGTCACATAAAATCTCAATTAATTTATGTTAGAGGGAAATCAGGTTGTTTGTAATTCATGTTTTTTGGTTATTAACAAATGCATAAGTGTTTTGAGGACCTCAAGCGTAATTACGGGGGGGTGATGTCAGAAGAGTCCCTTTGGGAGCTTGCTGTAGATGGAGAGGAGAGGCGTGGCCGGTTGTTCGGCTTTGGAAACCGATCGGAGGATATCTAAAGTCAACCAAGCATTGGCTGCAGAGGATGCAACCATGTCGGAATCCGCCAAAAGCACTGCCACATCGGCAACGGACGAGAATGAAAGATTCACAGGTCACAGGTGGCAGTGTTAATAGCCTCCAAGTTAGCAGATGAACAAGAGCTTTTGCCGCCGAGATACTGCTACAAGAAAAGCGCACAAAGAAGAATTGGAATTCATAAGAAGAACGACGAATACAACAAAACAGGTCTTGCGGCGCTCTTCCGAGCAACTGGAGCGCCTCTTCCCCGCCAAATGTAAGTTCATATCTCACTTGCACCGTATTATGAAACAACTAAGTAGCACTGTTATATTCTGGTTTTTTTTTGCCGTGTAGAGGGGTCATCGAAGGGACTTGATGGTGAGGGAGCCAATGGGGGGGAGAGGACCCACAGAATTGACATGCCAAAGATTGAATTGGTCAATGTCCCTTTGATACTTGTAATTATGTATAGACAAAGTAGGATATGAAAACTAGTTTTACTTGCTGTGTTTACCTTTTAAAAAAAGGTGGGATGTGAATTTACTATGGCCTCAAGGTGGATATTCAGAGGCAGCAGCTTATGTATTTTTTCTAAATTGTCATTCTGCTGTCTCAAAACTCTACAACTGTTTTTTTAGCACCTTGTTGTTGTTGCCTACAAAAGTTTTTTAGAGGGCAGCAGCTTATGTTTTTTTAGCACCTTATGCAGCTTTTGTTGTTGCTCATTTTCTTACTATGTATGGCCAAACTCTTTAACTGTTGTTTCCGATACTATATTGCTCATTTCTTACTATGCCAAAGACTCTCTCAGGTTGATGGACAAACTGTGGG
Source organism: Carex parvula (assembly GCA_025461045.1). Lineage (NCBI taxonomy): Eukaryota > Viridiplantae > Streptophyta > Magnoliopsida > Poales > Cyperaceae > Carex > Carex parvula. Next base: position 135,186 of record JAJGRW010000429.1, read on the forward strand.
TACACTATGGGTTTAATATGATGCGTACACTATGGGCATGGGGTGAGTTGTTGCAAGGACCTCAATTAAATATATATCTAACATGTAGTTAAGTATTTGCAAGGGCATGTAGTTGAGTTGTTGCAGTGGGCCTCCAATTAAATATAATATCAGACCTTCATAATGTATTTGCAAGGGCATGGGGTTGAGTTGTTGCAAGGACCTCCAATTAATATAATATCCTGACCTTCGGTTAAGTATTTTGCAAGGGCATGGGGTTGAGTTATTGACATGGGCCTCTAATTACATATAATATCGGACCTTCATAATGTATTTGCAAGGGCATGGGGTCGAGTTGTTGCAAGGACCTCCAATTAAATATAATATCTGAGCTTCGGTTAAGTAGTTAACAAGGGCTTGTGGGTTGAGTTGTTGCATGGGCCTGCCAATTAAATATATTATCTGACCTTCAAAATGTATTTGCCAAGGGCATCTAGAAACATTTGCATGCAGTGCACATCACACATTTGCAGGCGATACAATTGGCATGGGATACCCTTGCACAAGCTTAGAATCCAGAATGCGTTTCTTTTGCATTGGGCTTTCCTACCCTTACTAAAACCAAGTGCTGCACTTGCAAAAAACTCATATTCTAGTAGTGCTATGAGGTGAACAATTTTTACATAAATAATTGTCTCCCTAACCAAATATCTCCCAAAACGTAGCTGCACCATACTAATTGTGGGGGACCACTCAACTATATGGGGAACCTACACATTTTTAGAGGTGAATTTTTTTATCTCCGTTGAATATCGTCCATATATCTGACAATCTGTGAGGAATTTTGCGAATCTAAATCACGAACGTCTTCTATGCAATCTTCTCTTTCAAATGAGATCCATGATGACGTACTTTCGGGCTCATCACAACACAAGTATTTATACCTCGGTGTGCAAGTATTTATTCCTATACTTGCAAGTAATTTTTTACATATGACACTAGATGACATCTGAAAGTATTAATATCAAGTACTGCAAGTATTTATACCTCTGCACTGAAGTATTTATACTTATGTGGTCAACTATTTTTGCTAGAGGAAGGTTGACGCGAAGACGATTGGATAAGGTTGATGCGGTGATTATGGGGTCCCCACTACTTCATTAGAGGAAGGTATTTATATTTATGAAAGTTAACAACACGGGACGAGTGTAGGGACTGAGAAAGGGAGACCATATAATTAGTGGAGATCATAGAGGAAGAGTATTGCCGGGACTTTAGAATAATAATTAGTGGTAACCATAGAATATCTTTTTAAAATAATAATTAGTGGGACCATATAATTAGTGAGACACAGTACCATAATTTCTCTAAATGGGATGGGGGATTTTGAGGGTACATGAGTGAGAGATTTTTTTTTTTTAAGTAGAATTACTTTAAATTATTTCAACGGAACAAGCCTTTGTGGTCTGAATTTCGAAAAAACTAACCTCCACCGATCTCTAGAATTGGTGGAGCAAAAAAAACCCAATCTACACCGGCCCTAGGGACTGGTGGAGCCTGTTTTGCACCAGCCGATACCCTCGCCACAGAAAATCTCTCTCTATACCTCCACCGATCCCTAGGACCGGTGGAGCCTTGATTTCCAAATTTGAAGCCCGACGGCTCCATCTCTGTCTCTCCCTTTCCTCTCCTTCATCGTTTTTCCTCTTCCGAACTCATTTTTTTTTCTTTTTCTTTTATCCTCTCAATTTACTCAATTATTTCTCCATCCAATTGTTTTAAAATTTCTAGATCGTCTAAGAGAGTTAGAAACTCTTCAGATCTACGATTTTGACAGAAGAATGGAGGTTGGGAAGAGAAGAAAGAGGAGAAGAATGGTGCGGCTGTCTGTGATAAACCCTAAACCTACACCGATCCACAGGACCGGCGGAGGCATTTTTGAAACTCCCCGATCCACAGGATCGGTGCAGGGGTATTTGGTGTGGTCTTCCGTGTAGGATGGTGTGGCTGGTGCAAAACGGGCTCCACCGATCCCTAGGATCGGTATGGGTTGTGTTTTTTTTGCTACACCGGTCCGTAGGATCGGTTGAGGCTAGTTTTCTAACTTCCGCCCCACCAAGACTTGTTCCGTTGAAATAATTTAAAGGAATACTATTTAAAAACAAAATTTTGAGTGAGAGTACTCAAATAATTATTCTTTAAATTAAGGGACAATTAGTTTAAAGTTGTGAGGATTTTTCTTTCTTTAGAATACAAAGGCATTCAACAAGGCATGAATAAAATATAGCGTAACAATGTATCACAACTACAAGTTTAAATCTAACTTAACAAATTTATGACTCTCATGCTCTTTCTTTATTTCTGTATATAAAATGCATAATGCTATTACCAACTACATCTAAATTGACCTTAAGACTTAAGTAGATAGGATTTAGAATTTAATTTAATAAGGAAGCTGTCTTGGGTCAATGCGCTTATTCATCCATTTAGGCCGGCTTTCAAGACAAATAACATATCTGTAATTTTCTTTTTTAATAAATTTAGTCGGCTATTATGGGTGTCAGCTTATCCTTTGCAAGAATAATTAAAAAAAAATACTTGATGAAATCAAAACCTCAAAGATTTTATTATTTTTTCGTGAGACGTATGCCGGACTGATTTTTTATATTGACCTGTCATATCACATTAGCAAAAATATTATATTTTGATTTTTTTTTAAAGGGGATCGACTATACAAATACAAATTTGTAGATTGGATATTATAATTCAATCTATTTCTTTTAGAATATGTGATTCACTGTAAGATCTTTTTTAAAAGTTATTATCTGGATTAAACAAAAGGAGGCTGTTGATCCCCCCCAACCCCATGAATTCGGATCACCTAAACTAACTCAATTTTTGAATTTTGTTCCGGACAGTCCGAGCTACTCTAACAAAATATTAAAGGGGCCATGGGTTCCATCACAGGCCAGATTGATCCGAATTTATAATCGGACGGTCCGATCAAAACTCAAAAATAGTGTTACTTTAGGGGATACAAATTCCCTCCCCCTCCCCCGAACTCGTATCCTTCTAGGTACCTGACTGTGTAAAATTAGCTTTGATTAAATCGCAGCCGAACGATTGGAATTCGATATCTATATAAACATAAAGAGTCCGTTTTGAGATTGTGTCAATTTAAAACTACGACTCAGATCTAATTGTACTCAGTCAGGTATTGCACTGTATACGAATCTCCTTCCCTCTCTTCCGGACCTGTATCCTCTGTAGTGCTGCACGGTGGGATTTACAACTTACGGCTCAGATTATTTTCAGTCAAGTACCTATTTAAACTATAGGGTTCCCTTGTAAGATTCGTGTTAGCAAGAGTAGCTTTGTGCCGATCTATGTCCCGACCTC